>QWTY01012348.1:0-26408 GCA_008033365.1 Pseudorectes ferrugineus
CTCATATTATAGCTTACTTTTAATATACTTTCAAGGCAATTTTCCCAGTAGATTTAGGAAGAATTCATAAGGTTTCTTCCCTTCCCTTCCCTTCCCTTCCCTTCCCTTCCCTTCCCTTCCCTTCCCTTCCCTTCCCTTCCCTTCCCTTCCCTTCCCTTCCCTTCCCTTTTTCTGATTTGTGTGTACTTTTTCTTCATGAACAAAAATTAAATAACCTTCTCTTACCCAAACAAATGCCATCTAGTCTCCAAAGACAATCAAGTTAATTTTTATCAGGAATACTTTCATTATCTGAATGATCATTCAGCCATTCAAAACACCAGGTTAATGTACACAATAATGTAACATAAGTTAGTATACATAAACTCCTTAATAAAAATCTTCAATAAATAATTTACAGATTGAAGAAACACGTTATAGATCTGGGAGTGGGAAAGAAACATCAGGTTAAACCTGAACCAAAGCAGTCTTGTACAAAACGAAGTGCTACGTTGGAAAAAAATGAATAATGCATTTTACAGTATAAAGGTTAGAATAAAGACAATGAAAGATTCTGAGAACTAGGGAAGGAAAGGTGGCTGAGACAATTGCCAGTGAAGGCAAACAGCATATGGGAAGGGTTTGCCAAAGGAATAAATGCAGACGACAAAGTTAAAAGTGGAGAAGAGATTGAGATAATAGGGATGTGTGACCTGTGGGCTGAGTGGAGTATGCACTAGACTGTGCAGATTAGCACTGCTCAGGAAAAAAGGAAGTTAAAAGAAATGTACTTTGAGGTAGTTATTAGCCTATATTCAAGATGTCTACAGTGATGCAACCAGAAAAGGCTGAAACTGAACAAGATATCTGAGGTAGCCTGAAGGAGAAAATTAATCAACCAAGGTGGTTTTCAAATTAAAGATGGTTAATGGGTTGAAACACTAATACTGTGGGCATTAAATGCACTCAGAGACTCATGAACTAGAAATAACTTAGAATTTTCCTAAACAGTGAATGAATTTGGGAATACTAATGTAATTTTTAAGCAGTTTATTTTGGAGATCCTCTTTGAAATTTTAAAAGCTGTTTAAGATCATTGATTTCATTATTTTAAGGAAAAAAAGGTAAAATTATCTATTTTAGCAGTGTCACTTGAAATTCTAATAGCATTTATGCCCAGAATTTTGGAATTTGGGAGAGATAAAAGTTAAGTTGGTTGTGTCGTTAAAGTGGTGTGGCTGGTTATCAGGGCTGTGGCTATGAGCACATCTGCTGCACTCAGGCCATTCATTCCCTAGGTGGTCCACAAATTCATTAGTTACTCATCTGCACAGAATAGATAGTGGGCTGATGAGTGATGGACTGCCCCAAGAGGAAGCTGAAATGCTGGCTCCCTTGCAACAAAGCATTGGATTATCTGGTGCAGGAGCTCTCCAGGTGGGAATTCTGGACTGACTTGAAGATTCCCTCAGGCAGGACCTGCAGTGCCTACACTAAATTATATATTTCAATGTGTTGATTTAAATCCAGTGGAAAAAACTGGACTTTCTGAGGACTAAGAAGGTTACTGCTGCAGGACTGACCAAATCCTTTATAAATAGAAAATGGTTGAGTAAGACAAGCTTTTGTATGCAATTACCATAGTTAGCTGGTTTGTGTGCGGTTTAAAACAACAGCAATGGGACAGACTGTGCCTGAGCTGGACAGCACTGGTTTGTGCTGGACTGAGCACAAACCAGGTGGTCACAAGAACTTGAGAACTGAGTGGAACAGCAGTGTGGGCAATCTCACCCAATCCAGCTGAAGACATCATTGTAAGAACCCTTGCAAAAGAAACTTCTTTCACCATCTAGACAGTGACTGAGAATTTAGCTCAGAGTATTCAATTACTTGTTTAAGCATTCTCCCATTGCAAGATCTCAAAAATTCAGGATTTTTTTAACAAATTATCTGTGATTTTCTGTGCAGCAAATTCTAATTAAAGGGAGGTAAAAAATCCCAGAAACCTATATCTTCTTCTGGGTATAACAAACAGTATGGTTGAAAAAGACAGATTGCTCTATCCCTCAAGTCCAAAGCAAGTTGGAATTATCAGCTTTCAGATCCTGGTACTTAACTGGTTTTGCTTTATCTCCTAAAAGGGACTGATTGATATTCAAGCTCTTGCATTTTTTTTTTTTTGATTATTTGAAGTAATAATCAGTTGAAACCTTTACATGTGTAAGTATGATTACTGCTGCTATTATTAAAGTGTAAAAAGCAAATAGTATAGTGAGAAAAACAGTGTGTTAAAAGGTATTTGTGAATGAATTTGCTATTGGCATCACTGGGTATTTTAAACTCAAAGTTAATTTGTTTAAAGATTTTCATCTGGATGTCTGAGTCAGATGGAATATTCACAGTGTATGAAGCAACGTTTTGTAGTTTATGTTTTTAAAATATAGTTCCTTAAATCATTCCATTGCATGTACCCTGGGATGATAACTATTTTCTTTATGAAGAGCTAGGACTTTGAAGAGGAGATGATACTAATAATTCTGGAAATATTCCTTTAAAATCTTTGGAGCTGTAGAAGATCCTCAGGCAAATATTCTCACTGTTACAGTATCATAGTAAATTGTTTAACAAGTAAAGATAAGATCTACATAAGACACCTGGATGTAACGAACTTCCTCAGGGTAGTAAAAGGGTGAGAAAAATGCTTTGTGTTTCTCTGCTGTCATAAAATAGGGAGATCAACACACTTGAGGAAGAATCTACCTGTCAGTGGCATATGCATGTCCCACATCAAGAGGAAGGGGCTGGAATAGTCCTTCCTACACACTGTTTGAGTTATGCTCTTGAGATATGACTTTCTCCTTAGCTTGACTGAATTTTCATAGGCATCGAAATGGCAATCATTGCTTCAAATCCTAGACACCATTAATTTAAGCAGTAGACCTGCAAAACTTTCCAATGTTAAAACACTCTTTACCAGTAGAATATGAACAGCACCTGTTTTCATACCACTTCCTTGTGTTTTGTTTTGTTGTTTGTTTTTTTTTTCCCCATGTGGATGAATAAAATGCAGTTGAATTGAATTTTAAAATGTCTGTATAACATGTAATTACTCAGCTGTGCAGTCTTATGGATATCCCATCAATGACTTCTGCCACTAAAATATGTGAAATGTGTTGATGTCTTCATTACAGAAAACCACTTTGAAAAATGAAATGTACACATTGTATTTTCTAAAATGTTACTGCCATATTAAAGCTCAAATGAGTAAGTAAAGTAGAAAACATAATATATTTCATTTTATAGCAGCTGGAAGATAAATATTAGATGGATTTCATAGATTTGAATATAAATAGGAATTCCAAACCTTCTACAAATGTTTAACAATATATTTGAAAGGAAGAATGCGATGGAAGTAGTGTCTTTAATCAATTTAATGGTAGAGATAATTTGTGTTATGTTCGGCAACTTGACAATACTGGTAGTAATAATGTTATGGATCATTTATAAAACCATCCAATCCATGTAGAAAAGCAATAAAGTTTTCAGTTTTTTAAATGTAGGTGAGTTACAAAAATACATATGAAACTGAGGTTTGATTCATCCTTGCTTTTCATTTTGAGGATACTTAGAATGAGCGATTTCTAAGCTCAGTTATTTCTTGCACTGTCCCAGAAACTACCAGAAGAACTTCACATGATGACCAAGGAAAATAAACTCTTTGTTTGCCGGTACTCCTCTCCTAAAGTTCCTCTCTTAATCACTCCTCCCTCTACTAATTTATAAGACTGGGGAGGGACATTTGAATAACTTTATACATCTCATTTTATGATGAAAGGACCCCCAACTAAAAACATGATTCAATATTTTACCTTAAAAGAAAGCTATGCAAAAAAAATTAGTATATCAGTGGATGTATATCTGTAATTGATTTTCATCTGATTTATTGAAGGTCTTGAAATGCAAACATTTTCAGGCAAAAGTGAAAAATGTTTTCATTTTCCAAATTAAGTTAAAACCTGAAAATATTTTGTTTTGTATATAATTAAATATTTTTATCTCAAAAAAGGGTTTTTTGTAATGTTTTCCTTTCTTGTTTATAATTCTAGCAAAATTTGTAAATGAAGCAATAGTTCAAAATGAAAAACAAAAATGTTGAGAAAATATTGAAATTAACATTCAAACTCTTTTCTTATTTGGCTTTGTCAAATCAGGTAGAAATGGCATGATTTCACTAGCTTTTATTAATCTCATCTATAAATTTAGTAAGAGTGTTCAAAATTCTTAATGGAAAATACTGCAGTTTTCACTACTTAATAGATAAAAACATTTCTCTTTCTAATGCCATATTAGAAGTGATTTCTTAGAATCAAGCAAGAGATTTAACAAACACATACCTAAAAAATATAAAAAAACATTTAAGCAATAAAATCATTTTACTGCTAGATCAGCATGATTTGTCCTTACTCAAGCATGTAGAGCTACTGATTGTTTACTATACTTACAAAGCATTAGTCGATGAAGTAATCATAATATCTAAGTAATTGGATTAAATAACCATTGATCAAATTGTTACTGATTTTACACACATACATAGCTATACAGCCACTTTTTTCAAAAGAAGTTATTCCTAGTTTTAGCACTATTATTAATTTAGTAATATATCCATCAGCAGAGATAAAATCTATTCCATTCCATTTCTATTTTTATATCACCTTCATAACTGCAATAATGAGCAGCTTTCAGTGGTGCATAAAGTATCATTAGTAATATTTTTCCCGTGAGTTTTGCTCTCTCTCTCTTTCCCTCTTTCTAGATAATGATTATTGTGATATAAGATTTTTTTTTTTTAGAATAAAATGCAATACATCCTTGACTAATTATGCACCAAATGATGATTTAGTTGTTTAACTCCTGTAGATCTTTGGAGCGCTGGCTTGTAGCAGGCAATGGTATGTCAAATCTCTTTATGAGTGTTAGTCTTATCACTGCAAAGTTCATTGATCTTCTTTCCTAGCAGAGCAGCCACAGCAGTAGCTTTTATTAAAGCTCTTTTTCAGCTGGACTATTTGTAGTCTTAGTAAGAACTGCTAACCCAGGGGTTCATCCAAAGAGTTCTGTATGAACCCAGACTAAAGACGCTTTAAACCTAGCAAGAAAAATATCACATACACCTACAACAAGGCTGTTGATCCATTCATGTAATTATTACTCCTTTTTTGTTCACATCTTAATTCACACGCATTAAAAAAAAGAGAGAAAAATAATTAAAACTTTGAGATCAAGCTTACACCCTGTTATCAAAAGTGCACAAATGAGACAGAAAAATGCACAGAAGTCTGAACATATCAGTTTTGTATAATTCCCTTAAAAACAGCAATAATAACAGTTAAATGCTAGCAAGCCCTGTGCTGAGCTGGAGCATGAAGCAGTGAGACCTGAATTTCATAAAGCCTTCAGTGGCACGGCAGCTTTATTAATGGCAGAAATATCAGTAATACAGGCAGCAGCTCAGATGCAAATTCACTAAATCCTGATGTTCAGAGGAGCAAGCAGCCCTAGGTGTTGCCATTTCCTCTGGAGATACACTTGATAGTTGCTGCAAAGGGTCAGGTTAGAGGTAAGGTGGAAGAGTCATATGGTTTTCTTCTACAAAGAGGAAGTAGAAACAGGATCAAACCCCAAAATGAGAATGTAAATGTCATTTAAGTTAGCTTATTCAATGTGATTAAAGAAAATTCCTTTGTCTCTCTTTGATAGAAACAGTTAAATGGTTTAGCTCAAATACCTGGAATAGCTTAAATTACTCTAGAAACTCGTGCATTAAAAGGACATCAACTCACCAATTTTTTACAGAGATACAGAAAATAAATCAGGCAGAATGCAATAAATAACCGTATTGGATTCCTGACATGAAAAAAATAGAGACAGGTTTTTGTCTGAATTGACAAGCAGCCTTTGGTTTTGTAAAAACAACTTTGCTCTTTCTAATAAATGTATCTAAAAATCTTATGCCTGAAAATCATATCACTCAGCCTAACCAACTCTGAAATTTGGAAAGGAAGCCCCCTTCTTCAAAGTTACTAACATCAAGCTTTTCACCTTTTGATACTATTTACATGCACAATAAATTGAAGATGTAACTATTTGCAGATGAATAATTATTTACAAGATAAAAAAATTAAATTGAAGATTTTAATTCAACTGAACAGTCTGTTTGGAGTCTGTTATACTACCTGTAAAGGAGAAAGTAAGGAAGAAGAAAAAGGTGGGTGATGGCTATGATAACGACTGCTGTAAGATAAGATTATATTGACTGTTATAATTTTTGTTCTTAAGAGCAATGACATCACATTTGCCAACACTTCACTCAGTTTTTATAATCATGATTGTTCTTTTTGTTCCCAGAGTGGGTACTCCTGAAAAGCATATCTTTCATCAAACATTTGTTTCTATCTCTTTACATATTCAAGGTCTAATTCCTTTAGTTCTTTCAAGATCACACTGAATTGTTTATAAAGACTTCTCATGACAAAGCCCAAGCCTGACGGCATATTTTGTTTAGGACAAATGAATCTGGAGATACCTGGCTTGGCTTTGAATCTGAGGAGCCAAATATGTAGATAAATGTACAACAGTGACTCTTCATTTGCTTGTTCAATTACAAAGTAATGTAGTACTTCCTTTGCATGAACAGAATTAAGGAAAACATATTTAAAATGATTACCACACCTGCATATTTAGAAGATTTCTTCTTTTAGTGCTGGTAAAGAACGAAAGGTTTGAGAAATTTGTAGAATCTTCAGATCTATGGATAACTACCTCTTTACCTATGGAGGAAAAACAACCAAAACCCAGTAATACAATGACAGTTGAAAATCACATTTTTTATATTAGCTTAAGTATTTAAAGATGAAACAGAAGGGTCTAGGAGATTTAATTTTTTTTTTTTTCCCTAGGGATACATTCTAAATTTTTGAATGGAAGATGAGTATTACAGCTTCAGAAGGCAATTGGTGTTTATGTGAGTAATACTCTCATCACCAGAATGTGCTAGAAAAGTTGTTTGACAGAGAATTTTACTTGATGGGTCATTAAGTGAAAGTAGATAGATCTTACTCCTAATTCTTGCTTTAGATGTAGTCTTAGAGTAGCTGAATGAAGAGAGATATCTCAGTGAGCACTAGACATGCACTTGGAACAACGCTCATGTTATGAGTAGGGTTAATTTGACTGCCAAATGGACTAGATTGCCTTTATAGTTAACAGACCAATACATTTTGTGTTGTAAATAACTGAAATGAGATGAATCTGCTTTCACTGCCTTTGTAGGACAGCTAAGCATACAGCACAAAGGTAGTATGAAGCACATCAAGGAAATTCATTCCACTAAGATTTTAGCACATCCAGAACACAAGATTGAATTCTTTCCAGAGCTATTTCACATATCCTTCTTATGGCAGACTAGTGAGCAATTTATGATACCTTCACAAGTTTTTTTTAAACACATTGAACTATAATTTAGGAAATTAATTTTTATCACATAAAATTACTGCGCTATTGCAAGTATGCTCTCATTTAATTGTTGTGTCCAACGGAATCTATAGGAACTCAAATATACCAAAACAGGTGCTTCATGACATGATCTATTATAATCTGAAGTACTAGAGACATCCTTGTAATTGGAATCACAGGTTTTTCTAGCTGAAGACTTTAAATTTTCATTCTACTGCAAGATATACATGACATTTGCATGTTCTCGCAATTTCATATATTCTTAGAGTTTATGTCTTAAATGAATCAACATGATTACCTCAGTAAAACTTAATGCATATTGTACCACAGAATTGGTAGCTTCTGAAATTGAGGTATTTTCAATTCACAACAACAAACAATTTATCTACAGCTTCTTCTAGAAATTATAACACATCTTTTCTTAGAGGCTACAAGTGATGAAGCACCTATCATTTGAGGTTCTGAAATTATTTATCAAAATCTAATTACAGTGTCTGTTAAGAATTTTCTCCTTTTTTTTTTTTAATTAATCCATTGAAACATTATAGTAGACATCAGGTAAATCAGTAGATTGAAAAAGCACAAACACCATGGATATTTACACCTTGCTTCAGAGCTTCCTATCTGTCTGAGCTGCATTGTGTTTAATGCACTTGACTCTGGATCTTGAGGACTAAAAAATGTCCAGACACCTTGAATGTGAGAAGAAATTTGGGGTAGTTTTCACTTTCATATGCCTGGGGAAACCAAACCATGAAGTGGTGTCCTCAGTACCTCACAGTAAAATTCATAAAATAAACCTTGCCTTGCATAATTGTAAGAATCAGTCTGGATACCTGCTGTGAAAATGCCCCGCCTAAACTAGAAGCACTGAGGAGGACCTGCCTAGGGCTCCCCTTAGACCAGGTCTTGCTAAAGGTGAAAACAGCTTAGTGAATACAAGATAATGATCTTAGAAATTACTTCTTTGAAAAAAAACAAACAACCCTCCCCACCAAAACCACCAACAACCACACACATTGTTTGAAACATATATGTTGCACTATATTTATAAGCCAGGACATCCATTAAAAATTTGAAAAAGAGTCAGCTATACCCATGTATATGTTTTTCCTTCAGCATGAGGCAGTGTTTAGGGAAAACAGGAACAAGAAACATATTTTACCTTATTAAATTACAATTAAGAGAGTTTCTCCAGGAACCTAGGCAGATGCTTGCAAAGCTGTAACTTGATGGCATCTTGATGTTGATGCCCCATCCCTGGAACTGTTTAAAGCCAGGTTGGATGGAGCTCTGAGCAACCTGGTCCAGTGAAAGGTGTCCCTGTGCATGGCAGGGGGGTTGGAACTAGATCTTTAAGGTCCTTTCCAACCCAGGCCACTATATGGTGGCTATTAGCTCTTGCTCCTAAAATTCCAAGCTGTAAAGGTGCTGAAGAAATATTTGACTAACAGAGTGTTTAATTTAAAAAAAAAAAACTCTTCCTTTTAATAGACCTGGAGCTATTAGTGCTAAGACTCAGTTAAGTAGACACAAAGGTGCACTCAGGAATTATGCTGGTAATTCTATAATTCTGACAGTATTGAATGCTAAAGGTAAAGTGCTGAATATTGTTTTTGATTACTTTAAAAAATGCCTTTGGAGAAAAAAAATTCATGTGTGACTGGACAATGAAAAAACCCCTGAAATTTAGAGCTCCATTCCTATTACCTTCATTATGGAGTAAAGACTATGGAGAGTCTGGATATGGAGATTACAGGGACTTCTGTGTATGCAAAAAGAATCAAATTATGGGTAGTGTTTCATGTGCCCCATCACTTTTTATTTAATTACATGGACAGACATTAGCTTACTTTTAATGTAGATATATACAGACCACACAATTGCGTCTCACCACAGGATACATCTCATATCTACAAAATCTGTCACATCTCAGCCTCTTTTCTGTAGAAACCAGATTTGTGTAAACTTTAACAAAGTCTGTAATCATTGTTGCATTTTCCACCAATGAGATGAGATGTGAGCAACAATGTTGTTTAGGACAACAGTTCAGGCATTGCTGATGAAGAAGTGCATCAAAAAAGCCTACACCCCCACCCAACACAAACAACCAAAATAAATAAATAAACAAACAAAACCCTACCAGTTTTTGTCTTTCCAGGTTACAGCAACAAGTAAAGGTAACAAGTCACTTCTTTTCATGTTGTAAATTAGGTTCAACTTTAGGGCAAAAGGAGTAGCTTAGCAAATTGTGAAACACTTGAGTTTTTCAGCTTTGTTCTTTTCAAAGGCTTCTTTAATCCCATTTGAGGAAAAATGTATTTTTTTACTTAAAACTTCAAAGATACAATTTCTTTCTGAGACTACAGAATCAACATATTATTTCTAACCAAACAGAAGATTCTTTTATCCTGATCTTCTCATATGTTCCCTTTTTGTGATTTACCCATCTATTTAATTTTTTTACTTCATGTTTCTTATCAGAGCCTGAAGTCTCATTCAGTTGCTCACTACTACATCTGGCTACTTTTCCTGTGCTACTATTCCTTGAGTTGTTCAAGTTAGAGCTGCAAACAATTGTCCAATTAAGATGCTCCTTTTTTTCCATGTGGCTAGTCCACTCATCTTCTATCATGTCACATATTATTCTTAAGAGAAATTCCACTTAATCATTGGCATTCCTGTCATCCTCTACCTTTGAGCAGTACAAGCTCTCTTGATGCTGTTGAGTTCACTGTAAGGCTGCTTCTTTTTTTTTTTTTCCTCCTTCTTTCTTTTTTTCTCCTAAACATGGAGCATAATATTGACTGAGGTTTTTCATATGTACCCATATTTATTTTATTTCATTAACTCCTGCATCAAACTCAGTGTGTCTATCTGCCTTGGGTAGCATTTCTTTTTTTTGTCTATTAGACATATATCTCTTACATTAAGAAGCCATTCACACTTCATATGGTTCAGACTGGACAATGTCCTTTCCTTTGCTTTAGCAAAATTAAATGTAGAACTCCTGTTACTGATTTATTCCAAATCCTTTAGTCTTCCCTTTCAGCCTAAAGAAAAAACTAGTAATTTATCAAAAACTTGGTCCAATAAAATGACAGCAGGGAAATTAGGAGAGGGGAAGATAATTTATTTCATTTTTAAAGGCTTCAATAAATGTACAGAACCAGTTATTTGGAGAATGACCATGACCACACACATTAAAATTAAAGAAAAATAACTTTACATATGTAAAAATTTGTAAGTCATTCAAGAGATAATGCTTTCACTGCATCTTTGATTCAATAATAGGTATGTTTTTGCTGTATTCAAAGAAATGTGTTGTCACTTGTACAAATCATTGTGATTCCTATCCCTCACAAAGATGTTCGAGAAGACGGGAGTTTCTCTTGTTTTTTATGTTGTTTATGAGGTTGTGTGAGTATTTTGTTTATTTTCCCCTAAATATGTGATGTTTTCATGAGCCTGTTCTTTGTGGGAAATGGAGGGAGAAAATAAGAGGATAAAATTAAAAAAAAAAAAAAGCAGCTAAGCAATAGGGGTGTTGGACAATTACTGCAACTACTGTAGCATGTTATCCTATTACTGCTAAATACAAGTGTTACTGAGCTTTTCCTTACAAAATGTCGTGTTAAACATTACTTGGATTACAGCTAAAATTTTTTAATCTTCAGAATAGAGAAGTCCAACATTTTTGTAATAGGATGTGAACAGTGATACTCTATTGTCAATGACAATGCTACAGCTTCTCAGTTAACCCTGGCACTAGCTGCATTTTCTATCTGATATTTGGTTTAGTGAGTTATTTAAACTTCATCTTCTGGAAATTGTTATTAATAACATATTTCTATGAGATCATAATTTAAACAGTGCTTATAATCGAGGTATATATTGTTTAAGATAGAGATACAAAGCTATTTGTAACCTGCTTTCTTGCCTTTTTAATGATTCGCAGAAACTCCTTAACTAAGATAAACATGACCAGCACTAGAGAGGAAAATCCAAGTACTGCTGGGCTTACTAGTGGTTCTAGTTAGTCTGAACCATCCATAGTGTCCTCTAATGAAAGTTTCAATACTGGAAGGCAAGAATTTCACAGCCTGTCAAAGTCAACAGAAAACCAAGACTTGAATGTACAAAGATCAGCAAGTCTTTGTAGCAAAACATTACCCTAACATCCTGGCTAAATTTGAAATTGTATATTTATGTGCTCTCTACTTACATGCTCTGCTTGGTAACAATTAGACACAGTGGGGCAAATTCTATCGTCTGTTATTGAAGACATCTCTCAAAGGTTTACCAAATCAAATTAAAATAACTCTGAGAGAAAGTAAAAAAAGGAAGAAACATATGTGTTGATGATTATGATCACCACAACAGAACTAGAGAAGTAATTCTCCTCTTATTTCCTCTCTCCCTTCCCCATCAAGATGAGCAGCCTGGTCACATACAGTTATATCTTCTTATATCAAATAATAAGAAGTAGTTACATGGGGGAAAAAAAGTAGTGGAGAAGATTTATGAGTTTTATTCCTCACTATAAAGGATAAAAGTTCATGAGGTTCAGTTAGCAGATATATGAATTCGATATTTTTAGACTGAATTGTGTAAAAACCAAAATAAATGGCACCAAATAAAAGAGACACACAACTTCCTTAATTTCTTCTCATTTTCTTTCCTCACTTCTTTTTTTTCTTCTCTGAAAAGTTCTGTAAAAGACAGATATTTTTAAGCATATTGAGAGATCTTTATCATCAATTATGTTATTTGGGGAGAAGAACATTTCAAATCAAATGGATCACTACAAAGTTTGAGAACACCCTGAAACAAGCAGAACGTGTGTATGGATCACTGAAGAATGGTAGACTATGCTGCCACCCAAAGGCTTTGTTCAATACATTGCTTTTGTACTATACTAATACAAGTTTCCAGGTGGAATAAAGATTTAGTTAGTTATATCTTGGTTGGTAGTTATCATGACTGATTTGCCAGCATCAGTAATTTAAGGAAAGATTTTGTGATCTTTACTTTTAACTATGAAGTGGCTTGTGACTTTTCTGAAATAATAATTTTTTAAATTATTAAAATACATTTTCATATTTATTTTTCACTTTTGTCAGCTAGTGTTTTTTATTAATCTGCTATCTGCCTTGGATTTAATAATAGTTTTTTCACATTATATAACTTTCTCTTTTCACCAAGCAGAGAGTATAAATTGGTAGCCTCTTGAGTAGAATAGATGGTATCCATTTGGAAATAGGAACGTGTCTCCTAGTTTTCTCTCATTTGTACAGAGTGATTGATCTGGATCCCATCTGATAACTTAAAAACAGTTCACCTACTTATTTTTAATGGGTGTTTTCTTGTCCACAACATATGCATGTCTCATTTACCTAAGTGTGACATATGGTTTTCCAGAATGCTCATTTTGCCTGGAAACTTATGTGTTGTAGATAGATTTGAAAATCCTGCTCCACTCTTTCTTCTGCTGTGTCATTGAGTGATTGTGTGCTGTATAATTTGACAACCTCTTCTATCAGCTCATCAGCATAACCTGCAACATGCATAATAATTACAGCTTCATTTCAGGAAAGACATGAGAAAGGGTCAGAAATGTGTCAAACTGTCTAACTCCTTCTTCCACCACATCTGTTCTACTTAGGACTTGGACAGAGTGGGACTGCCTTATAAAATAATAATGCATTTTTAAAACTGGACTAATCTTTTAGCTGTCATACTGCTCATTCAATGTTATTCTATAATGTGTCTTTCTGAGGATTTCTTTATAAAATATTATATTTTAATAATAACATACGAAAATCATTGTGATCACCCTACCATACAGTCCTATCCTCCACCAAGGCTTGAATCATTCAAATACAGGATAAAAAAGTTCTGTGTCAATGTTCTGTGTAAAATTTAGCATTATTTTGAGGGCGACAGTTAATATTAAGATGTCTGTCATAAATGATTTGCAGGTTTTTGAAATGTGATATAATCATTTGATATGTTATAAACATATCACCAAAGGCATATATATATAAGTGGGTAAAAACCGTAATAATTTTATTTGCTTTCTGGAATATATAAAAATTGATTTCATAAAATGTCTCTAGCAAGTTTAGTAATATTTAAGTGAATGTGCCTTTAAGCTAAACTCTCCCCTTTAAAGACTTTTTGTATGTGCAGATTTTATTATTGCTATTTTATTGGTGATCATTAAAACATATTTTCAGTTTATTCCAGGAAACCATTTTTTGTCATTAGACTTAATTTGTCACTTTAAATACACTCTAGGTAGACGTGTATACGACATATTCACTGTATAATTTGTATTATATTACATGTTATTGTTAAAATTAATGGAAAAATTAATAGTAATTCAGTTTTCTGATAAGCATCAGGAAATTCTGAAGAAAACGTTGCATATGGTAGTTCTTTATTTTTCTGCTTAAACCTTCAAATTCAATTCCCTTTTTTTTAAGCAAAAGATCAAAGAAGTCTTGCAGAAACAGGAACAGCAAGTTGTAATTCATGTCCATAAAGTAGTATATGCAAATACTCCTCAGAATCTGTCAGAGCCTACAGCCTGTAGAGAGAGGAACTTCTTAACATACTTGAAATTAGAGCCCTTTAAAACTACAGGGGAAACTGTCTTTCTCACAATAAAGCTGAAGAAAGAAAAGCTGACATTGCAATAGACTTGTCAGAGCTATTTTATAACAGGTGATCTGTTTTCCATCTAATGAGAAAGCAAACCTCAAGGACACTGTCCTACTTGGCATTTTTGTCAAAGGTTTCAGAGAATAAAAAATATTTTTAAAGAATCTCACGCTTCTTTTTGAGATTTTGATTTACGCTCAGCAACAAAATTGTTAGATGTTACAGTGAGTCAGATGATGAAAAGCTATCTTCCATAGATTTCTTTTTGTGTGAGTCCCCTGGTAGAAAAATAAACAGTGATGTATTTTTCTTTTTCACTGAGACAAAAAGAAAAAAAAAACGTGCTAAAGACAAGTTATTTAACAAACACCTAATGGAATAATTAAGGTGTATTGATACGTTATAACAAAAAAGGGTTAAACAGCAATGTGAGTGAGCCTTGTACAGATATCTGAATGACATAATTGGTGATGAAATTCTTACTTCCTTAAATTCATGTAAGCAATCATATTAGAATTAAACTCATGTCTCCATTCTTCATTTTTTCTTTTTTTTGGGGGGGATGGGGGCACTATTTCATACCAGGAACATCAGGACAGGGTGCCATATATTTTTTTTTTAAGTGTTGCTGAGTTGAAAGCATGCAAATAAGATCTCTGAATTGTAAAATGGACAATATGGTATCTAAGAAACTGACTGATAGTCTTCAGAACCAAAAGAAAAATATTGAAGGCAAAATTTGATTGAAAAAGAACTGCTTTCCTATCTCTTTTTTGAATATATATAGACATACAGTGTAGTTCTTCTGATTAGTGTCTGAGAAACTCAAAATATGTCTATGTATGTGTGCATATATCTATGTAAATGTTTATGTATGGCTGGATATGTATAGTCATAATTTTAAATATGGAGACAAGCTTTATTCCCCAGTGGTTACAAAGTTTCTTTGAACATATTTTTCTTGGTTTCTTTTTTTCCCCACAATCACAATTTTAGAGAATATGAAGTTTTTGGTGTAGTTGAAGATTGAGGGGAGGAAGTCCTGTGGTAGTTTGTGACAATGATGGCATCAAGTTACTTTTAATTCCTGTAGAGTGTGATTTTTTTTGTTGGTTTCTTTGGTCATTGTAGTCAGAGACTGTATAATAAACCCAGTGGATAGCTCTGGTCCCTTTGGTCCTTTTTTGATCTTGAAAGTAAATATATTACTTAGATTCTCCCATACCCTTTTCTCTTAGTCCTCATTCTCAGATATATAGCTAGGTCAAAAATTCATTATGCCCAGAAAACCAGACTAAATTTTCTTTTTTTCATTCAGTATTTTTATCTTTTATCTAATTATACAATAAGCCCCAATATCTTTCTAGTAGATGGGTTTGTCATCAAACAGAAAAATATTTAGCCATATGAATTGAATCAGTAAAGTATGTTGATTTAATCTCATCACATCTGATATTTTGTTACAGTTAAACAACATTTCATTCCTTCTTGAGTTATAGGATGAAAGTATATGCAATTTTCATTCTTTTAAGAGAGAAAGGATTTTGGAGTCAGTAATAGTGATGCTGTAAATTAGACTAATGACAGTAATTGTTTCATTTTGATTCACTGATAAAATTTTAATCAGCCCAACAATAAACTCTTAGCTCATATACAGAGTGTGTTTGCTATTGCTTGTAACAGGATTTTTTATTTGAAATGTGTGCCTGTCTTCTTTCCTAGGAATATCAAGTCCACAAATCAAGAATGTCATTCAGAAGCAAATTTTAAAGTTGAATCAATATTTGTAATTCACATTTTTATTGCAGAAGAACATCAAGTAATTAATTAACAACTTTCAGACTTTAAAATGTGTGTTGATCAGGCATAACTCAAACCCTTCACAACTCATTGTAATTACTACCTGTCATGTTTATAGGGGTTTTAGATCAAATTCTTCTTGCTTCTCAACAAATTCACATTTATTTTAAGGGTAATTGTAGAAATGGATAGTTAAATATTCTTTTTCATAAATTCTTCTTAATAATACATCTTTATGATAAAAATGTATAAGGCCAAAAATTAAGGAAAAATTGGTAGTTGGGCCTTAGCTTTGTTCAAGCCTTGATGTATACCTCACATCTTGTCTACTATGTAGTAGAATTAATCAGAAAATTAACATTCTGGTAAGTCCTCATGCTCCAGAAGAGGAAAAAACTAAGCAGTTTCTTGCTTTGTCAATGTGCTGGTTTGTGAAGAGCTTTAGTGGCACTTTCCTGTTCTGCTCTTGACTGAGAGCAGTATTCTTTGCTTCTTCAAAGCACTAAAAATTATTGCCAACTTGGTCAATCTTAAAAACATAAAGAAATCAGGCTTTGCACTCCCACAGTCCCCTCAGATTAAAAGGAATCTTCTTGATTTAAACAGATTTATAACTTTTTGCCTACTCCCTCAGCATGCATGTTAAAAAATGCCCCCACAAATTTCAGCAAGGATTCACTCAAACATGGTCAAACTCATTGCAATTGGACTACCACAAATTCATAGATTAAGAGATGCACTATTTTGTTTGCACACAAATACTCATCAAATATTTGAAAGCAATTCCTGTCTCTGGGATGAAGTTAAAGCCAAATTTTGATCCTCTAATTCAATAAGGAAATATGATAATTTTTTTCATGGTAGTTTTAATGGTTTGATATCAGATAAGTATGGTCGATACTTCCCACCTCTCTCATTCTTTGATTGAGTAGTGTTGTTACACAGTGATATGCTTAAGGTGCTTTAATTTAGCTTTTAAAAAAATGTTCCTTAAATACATAATACAATTTTGCAAGCACGTAGTTCTATGTCTTGTCTAAGCCTCTGTTTCTCCCACTGTGTTTTTTCTTCTATTGATAGCTGATAGTGCAGACAAGAATAGTCATCTCCTTCTGCTCAGTACTTAACATGATTCTAACCAAGGAAAGTTTGCACATCAAAGGGTTACAGCATAAGACAGCGTAATATTATACAGAATAATCAGGAGTTTATTTTACAGAAGAGCTCTAAATATGTCATTAGGCATGTAAGAGATTTTCAAAAGCACCTAAGCAGATTATGTATCTAACTCCCCTTGACTTCAAGATAGCCAGATGTCTCTGGGAGCTGTGAAACTGAAAATATGATAAGACAGATGATGTTTGAATTACTGGAGTAGAGTGACACCTCTAATATTATATCTAAAAGCTGATGTGTTTGGCTGGTGGGGAATGAAAGCTGGTTGGGCAGAACTGAAAGATCTGTGGAAAGATGGAATAATTTAAATGATAACTAATGAGATCTGTGCATGTAAGGTATGAATCAAATTCCTAATGCTATTATAAATACGCTATGATGAATACCATGGCAATTGCACAAAGTCAGGATACAGTGCTCCAAGATTTTCACTTTTATCCAGTATAATCTACTTCATGAAATTTTATAAACAATGACAATAGAGAAAATTAAATCAAAAACAGAAATTAAAGCTTATCACAGGCAACACAGGATGACATTTTCATCTTGCTGTAGTGATGCTAGCTTAAAACTAAGGACAAAATACTACCACAGAGGAAAGCGCTTGGTAAATTTTTGTGTGCACTATTTTGTGGTCTCCCAATTTGCCATGCTGTTGAAATCACACAAGTAGTTTCTGATTTAAACATGTCTAGAAGACAGAATTTTTTTGGTGTTGTTTTCAGTGTAATTCACAAAATTGTGCTCTTAGTTCCAAAATAGTGTCCAGATGAGACCATGCTCAAATATTTTCCTTTAAAAGCTTTCTTCAATGACAGTTGGGGGAAAAAAAATAAAATAATCCCATCTTCAGGATCTGAGTTCCACCCATTTCAACACTGTGTCACACACTGGAAATTTTCCCACTGTGGGTTTTTATTTGACTGTAAACCTACCCACTGCAATTGGCATAATCAATAGAATCTTAAAATCACAGTACCATCTGAAAAAAGAAATTAAAAAGTAAGCCAAATCCTCAGGTTTAAAAATTTAAGATGAAAGATCACTGGGATGACAACCTGACATGCCACAGAGACTGTCACCTTCTTTTTCTCCTTACCAGTGGAAGCAATTCCGTATGGTTTTTTTCTGAGGAAATTTTTCTCTCAGTGTTGAGGACCATACTCATGTGATATTCATAAATAAGAGATTTCTCTGTGTTTTCTCACCTAAGAAGATAAATCTGTTTGAATACTAATCATTGAATACTAATTCAATGATTTTCCTATTACAATAGTATTTTTAAAAACAGGCAAACAAAACCCGTATAAATAGGGTCAAGGTTTTCATGGTAAAATATTCAACCAATGAGATACATGAAAGAACACCATTTCCTGTGTACTAACTCCTTCGTCTACAAATTATATCTTCTTTCTAACAGATATATCTGTTATTCTTGCAAAATTAATTAAATGAACACAGGGAAAAAAATGAGAAATATCATAAATTCAGAATTTTTATGACAGAAGTTGCTCCATTTGGCTTGAAACCACAGCCTCATTGATAAGACGGCTTCAAAAATGTGGCCATGAAATAAGACATGGAAAACAGAAATTCATCCCCACTTACCCCATAAACATGTTCACATCCATATTGTTAATGAGCCACATCAGAGATGAATTTGCCCTAACTTCCTGCTTACTGAGATTATGTGAATACCTGGAGATACATGGAAGTCTGGAGGTACTCATGCTCCTCTAAATTCTTTTGTGACATATTGTTTGATAAGAATCTACGTGTTCTGTATTTAAGTATCCTACCTTCAGACTGAAGAATAATATAATCCTTTTTTATTTTTCCTTTAAAGAGGTCATTTTTCAGATTAATCAATAAGGTTTTAATTGCAGTATATTATTTAGGAAACAGGATCCCTGTTTAATGCTGTCATTATTTTCTTCAAATAATATCTAGCTGTTGGGTCTGGACATACTCAGAAACTCTTTAGACAAAGATCCTTAAAGTGAAGGAAAGTTTCATACAGCTATCATGAAAATAAGCTGTCATAGCTCCAGCTCTTCTTTCACAAGACTTCCCCACCCACATACCCACACATCTCTAGAAACAATAGGAATTTTGTCTTTCATCTGGGATTTCATTAGATGTTATTGGGCTACAAAAATCTGGAAGTATTGCACAAATGGCCATCTGCACAGTTCAAGTGCATTAGGAGTGATGTATCTCATGCTTTTGAAGCAGAATCTGTGAATTTAGTGAGTTTGAGCACAATAGGAAAAATACAGTTCTTGTCACGCTCTGCAGTGATTCAGAAAATTTCTTTTGTGGAAAAAAGACAAAGCTGACCAACATACAGTATACAGGTGCAGTATTCTGATATTAACTCAGTTGGTTAAAACATGGTGCTAATAGCACTAACGTTGTGGGTTTGATCCCTGTATGAGCTGCTCACTTAAGAGCTGGACTAGATGAGCCTCATGGATCCCTCCCAACTCAGAATATTCTGTGACTCTGTATAGACGAGTTTCTTTGAACAACTAAAGGTGTTCTTTGTATGATTTATATAATCTTTTTTGCCTATTTTTCTACACTAAGTGTTCTCCCCCCTCCATTCTCAGTAGTAAGATAATTCATTTGAGGGATAAATGTTTCCCAAAATTTTTATCTTCTTCACTTTCTCAAATAGCCAAAAAGTATTAACAAATTCTTAAAGACTCTCATTGCAAGCTTGGAGCATTTTATATATTTCTTGTTTCCTCTCCTTCCTGTTTCTCATACCATAACCAGATATGACTTTTTAACAGTTTCTCTGTTTATTTCATTTCAAGTTATTTTGAAATATGATCTGTTCTATCTTTAAAATTATCTGTTGGTAGACACATGATCACATTTTTTGCATTTTTTTTTTATTTTATATTCTGGCTAATCACCTATCTGGAGCAGGGAGTTACGTGACCAAACAAATGTACTTTCATACTTAATGGTACTCCCGCTGAGAGAAATACAGTTGAATAGTTGTTTAACAGTTTAGAGATCAGACACTGTTTTCTAAGCAGAGATTTTGCCAGCAAAGACAGGAATGAGAAAAAAATCTATAGGATTTTCTTTACAGTTAATTAACCATGCACAAGTTTTTGGTTTGGTTTGTTTTATTTTCTTGGTTTTGTCTCAGGAAAATCAATAGTGTTGTATGATGAAAAGCTGCTCACTGGTATATTTTTATTTTTGCTCCTCCCTTCCACTTGTCTGTATGAATATGATCACAATTTTCATTATCCAATTCAGGTGCTTCAGGCTTCAGAATAGCTCTCTGATGCAACAATTAATAGTCAATTTAAACATAAATATCAGGCTATCTCCATTTCTGGCCAGAATCATTGATTTAATTTCCTAATGACAGAAGAATTAAGTAATAGGCCCTAAGTAGGAATGCAAGCAATCATGTGAAACCATGTGCCAAATTGATATTTCAGCAACTCTGATAACTTATTAGGATGACGGCCACGAGATGTCACAGAGCTGAATGATAAATCTTCAGCCTGCTTCTTTCCTACTTCTTCTTTAAAATAATTTTTCTATTGCAAAATTAATTGGCATTGGTGTTGACAGTCAGTGTCATCTTTAGTAGTGTTTAAATTAAGAAGCTCACAATGTTACTAAATGTGAAAAAGTAAAGCAAATAATTTTGCACAATAAACAAGCAGATAAAGGAGGCTGGAATCCCTTTCACATAGGGCCAACCAAAGTCTGACACATCATTAAAGTTCATTTCATGGCAGGATACAGTGCTTAAGCACTGCAGAGTTCTATAAATGGAGAATTTCACAAAAGAGGGGTAAATTGGAAAACTGTGTGTGGAATTGCAAGCCTAAAAGCACAGATGTCAATAGTAGCAGAACAAAAATATCTCAAGGCTGAAATAAACTTCTGGCTGCCATGAGGATTTTGGGGAGGAAATCAGAAACACAAAGTAGTGATGACTCTTCATGGTCATATATGTTTTCAAGTGACTAAAAAGGGTCAATAAGATTTTAATAAAAAACCCAATGTCACTCATGCCTATAGGCTAGATTTTATGTTTTCAAATGAGCAGAGAAATTCTTTAAATGAATTAATTGCTATGCAGTTTAATTATCTCCCATTTTTCTCAGTAACATATTTACCCCTGATCTTAGAAGAATGAAAATGCCATATCTTACCTACTTCTGACAAAATATCACTGATCCAATGTAATTGTAACAGAAGGATGCTTTTCCCCCCATACTTGTAGTACTGTAAATATTGACAAAACTGTAGAGCTTTCAGCTAGTAACATCCAACTTGCATATACTTTACCAAACCACTTTACTCTGATTCAGTTCCAGAGCTACTATAGAGTGGGTTTTTTCTATTTGTGCTCTAGCAAAGGATGCAGGGTTTTTGGATAGTGTTGAATATCAAACAAGCTGGGAATGTCCCCTGAGAGCAATGGTGCAGCTCTATTCCAATCTTAGGATCTTGAAACAGATTATGTATACAAAGGAAAAAGCTCTGTCTAAAATACAGACAGAGTAACTCCTGAACAATACCAAGAATCAGGACCAGTAGTAGTCTGAAAAGGATTTGTCAAGCAGTGCATGAAAGCAGTATATGTTGCAGAACTATGCTACTGTTGTTCTTCTCCTGTGTTCTATGGTTGCTAGTGATTTTCCATGGTTCTTAATGAATCTGGTTTTGGACAAACAAATGCCTTTGACAGTTAATGTAGATGATGTGTTTTGAAAATTACACTCTCAGGTACAGAAACTCCATAAATGAGATGTGTAGCTTCCCTGAAGCATTTCTGTCCCAGAACTCATTTACAGGTTTGCAACAAGCTTTGTGTAAGGGGACCACACACTGTTTTTGCTGCAAAAAGAGACCAGGGACTGAATTGTGAGGATGTGCAACTCACTAATGTATGGTGGCTGAATGCACATTCCAAAAGCTTCACTCCCACCCCCCACCCCAAATCCTACAAAACTAAACAAATGAACTAAAGAAATCTTAGTTTCTCTAACACTGTATCTCTGGGTAGTTGTGACATCTTAACAGGGGAGCAAAACAATTAATCTGAAAAATAATGGTTAAAGTACTTTAAATACTAAAAGTAATAAAATACACCAGTTACAAAGGTTGTGCTTTCAGACACGTTTTCAGAGATTAAAAAATAAAAATGGAGCTAGTAAATCCTATGTGAGTTAAAAAGATACCTGTATTAGTAAAAGAGATACCTAGTTCATCCAAAATAACTGAAACCATTTGAGACATTAATTCTTTCCTCAGATACTGTAATGGGTATATAAGAATTTTCACTGAGCAGTAGAAAACTTTAAAATTTTTAAAGAAATTGTCCCTATAATTTATTATGAGTGAGGCAATTTTAAATAAACAGAACAATTCAAAATGCGAACAAAGAACCAGAGGCTTAACCTTACTAAAAGGTCAAATTCTGTCTGCAGATACATGAACTTTGAAGGAATGCTCACGGGCAGAGTTTAAGCCCTAATGTTAATGGTACAAATTTAGCAAATATATTATTGAAACTATGGCTCTTTAAAGACATTTCAGAGTCATGTGTGTTAACTGTGCTGCATGGGGAATAGGTATTTGTGAGAGAACTCAGGAGAACTGAAAGTAATTCGCTGTTGGAGGTAATGATAGTCCTGAGGATTTCTGACTGTTTATGGTGACATTACTGAAATAGTTTATTAACATATAGCTTACAATTACATTTATGAAAATAATTTGTGTGTGGAATTATAGAGGCAGTTTCTGGTGCTCTTATATTGTGACTATTCAATATTTCTTTAAATCTACCATTTTTGGTTGTATATCATATTGCCAGACTTCAGAAGTGTGGACTGAATATACCTACACGTGGTATAAAATTGGTATTTATTATTATTATTATTATTATTATTATTATTATTATTTTTAGAGCAAAATTGTAAAGGATTTTAATTTTTTATGTTTGGGTGAGCAAGGTTAGAAACAGATGCTGCAGGTAGTTTACCTGCTTGGTTGTTTGTTTTTCCACTACTCTTTAGAGTATGTCTCTTGTGAAAAGTGTATCATCTGTGTGGCAAGAAAAATTCCATGGTCCACGTGGTGCTTTACTAGAAATCCTTCTCGACTCAGATTTATTTAAATAACTGGAATTTTTTATTTGCAAAAGCAAAACCACCGACAAACAAACAAAGCAATCCAAAAGAACAAACCAGAAACCAAACCAAAAGAACACACAGGGAAGGGACTATTATCCCTGTGTATTGAGAACAGTGAGTGTTTAAAGTGTTCCAACACTGATTTCTGAGATGAGTGTTCAGCTTCCTCATCCACCTGGGGGGAATTAAGATCCACATCATTGGGAAAATGCTTTAGGCTGAAAGATTTGAATAGTTTTTGTGTAGGGAGCTAGGGATGAAGAAGAAAATATCTCCATTTGAAACTTCCACTGGGCAGTGAAAAAGAAATAATTCTCTAGTCTACACTGTAGGGCACTCAATAAATGGAAGTTTGTAGGTCCCAATCCCCCATTCAAAGTCTGTCTATATAGTTTAGTGAATTATCTTTTTCATATAAAGTACACAGCCAGTCACTAAAGCCCAGACGTATTTGCTGGTTCTTTCCAGTGTAGCAGCAGCTGCTGGTCAATCCCCACTGATACTGAGGAAAAAAAATAAGAATGTGGATTCCATCCAGCATAAAAGTGAGTCCTATGACAGCCAGAAAACCATGAACGTAAAGGAAGTAGGGAACTCCACTTACATTAAAAAAAAACTACAAGGAAGTGGTAACCGTCATTATGGGGCTCTGAGGATGATGAGGGAGAGAAAAATAAACAACACAAAACACAATAAAAACACAAAACACAGGTTTTGTGTTCTGGTTGTCCCAGGAGGCAAGCAGGCAGGCAAACAGGGTTTCAAGGTTTTAACCTTGGGTACTGAAATGCATTAGTTTGAGGGATTTAAATATTTCTTTTCCTGATCTGTCCCATTTTAACTTCCTAGGTAATAGTTCCTTATAAACAGTTAGAAATGTAAGCTTCATTGATTTCACTGGGAAAGAAGTTTTCAGATTCCTGCCTGTTCTGTGACGACCATCATCTTCTGGTTTCTCTTTCCTCATGGAGAAGATCCACCTTTGTTTCTCCCACAATGTGGGCCCTAGTGAAGTTTCTGAAATGGAAATCAAAATGAAAGTGTAATTGTGTCATAATGTTCTTTTTCACACACCTGTCTCTCCTGTGAAACCGTGTATTTGCTGTTCATCATCATCCATTCACTGCAAATACGTTTAGACAAGTTTGGTGCTCCACTTCTGGTCTCCGGTATCTTAGATCTGATTAATACAGTGATGTTACTCAGAGATTCTGGGAGTACTTTAGAATGCTCATTACCTTGCAACGGTTAGCATTAGCAGAGAGTCATTGTTCGCAGAGCAGAAAACCTTTATTGACAGATAGTAATGACATTAAGACTTTATTTTAACAGAATTCATGCAGTCAATGTATTTTAGTACTGTAGTATATCAATCAAAGCCATGCACAAATTAAGGTTCAGCTGAAATAACTTTATCTTTAGAGCACAACTTCTTCTTTAAAGTATAAATAAATCAAAGGAAAGTTCTTTGTAGAGATCCATGCATTGATTTAAAGACAGCCTTTAAGTTGTGATGGTGTTTTACCTGCTATGTATTCTTTTCAAGTCGAAGAAAGTATTTCTTCTTGTATTGATTTTTTTTTTTTATTATTTCAAGTCCTCAACAGAGACCAAGGTAGATATTTCTAGTAATGCATAGTACAATTTTACCATGGTATAATAGTGTGGCAAGAATTGTATATTATATGATGGTTATGACCAGATATCAGACAAGATGTTATGCATTGTGATACTATAGACTTACCTGGTACTCATATTATTTCTTACGATGGACTCTTTCTTTGGCAGATATCTTAGCCTGTGCTTCAGCCTGCCTTCTGCTATCATAAGCATTCATATATCACATATTTAATCAAGCAGGAAAATAGAATCTGAAAATATAATCTGTTGAGACTTTTTATGAGTTAAATTTTAATTTGACTCTGTTACTCCTTAGCTTTACCATGCAGATACATGAACACTATCTTTTTGTTAGTAGCATTAGAGGTCTCCAATACAACTGACTTTATTCAGCCTGCTCAAAAAGATATATTAGGTCTCCTGGAACAACACTTTATTGTGCATAATGACAAGATTAAAAAAACCTGTAAGACAGTCATATAATTTTATGTAATATTTGGAATAAAAATAAAAGGAAATGTAGATATCTGATGGCAACTGACTCAACTGTTGGTGTTCTGGGGAGTTATTGTGTAACAGTTTCCTATAAAGGTATGATATACACATCCTGAAAGGTTAATTTCTGAAGGATTCAGTTATTATTCCATATGTTCATAAAACAATATAACAATGTGTACAAATTATTTATCTTATGGTAATCAATAAAGATTAATTTATTTTACTTTGTTCATTACATACTTTCATATCTAAGATTTGGAGCACAGGATTAATTCTAGGAAGACTACTTACACTTTCAACTATCTGCTATTATATACTTACAGAAAAGATCCATAAATAATGCTAGGATTTTTTTACCTGCTCCTTTTACAATTGTTGAGAACCTTTCATAATATTTTCCTGCTCTGCAATATGATAACTTTGCAATGTTTTTGCCTTATTTGAAGATCTGGAACAAGTGCATTAATTATAACATAAGCACTCAGGCAATATCTGTTTCACAGTCCTTTTAACATATTCTAATAAACTAAATTAATCTTAAATACCAGAGACAGGGCAGAGCCTATGTTTGCATTTGTTGTTGCATATTATTTTGCCTAAAACATGATGTCACATTTAACAACTACCCAGCTGCTCATGACTCCCCTGATACGCATCCAGCAGGAAAGAGTTCCCCCTTCTTAGCCTCAGTCAGTTTGCAGACAACACAAAGCCTGGCAGGAGTGTTGATCTGCTGGAGAGAAGAAAGGCTCTACAGGGGAATCTGAACAGGCTGGATTGATGGGCAAGAACAATTGCATGAGGCTTAAAAAGGCCAAGTGCTGGGTCCTGCACTTGGGTCACAACAACCCCGTGAACTTGGACCTCGGGGCAGATTAGCTGGAAATCTGCCTGGGGAGAAAGGACATGGGAATGCTGTTTGACAGCCAGTTGAACATGAGCCAGAGTGTGTCCAGGTGGCCAAGAACGTCAATGGCA
>QWTY01012349.1:0-10978 GCA_008033365.1 Pseudorectes ferrugineus
ATTTAAGAGGAGGGAGCTGGTGAATGCTGTTCGAGTGCAACATCTGAAGGGGTTGCCTTCCACACGTGAAAGACCTTCCTCCGAGCAGCAGCACCCTCCCGATCCCTGCAGGAGCTGGAAATCCTCGGGAATTGCATTTGTCTGCTACCATTAGTGGAGTGTATTCCTGAAAGGACAAAGCCTTTGTATAGTCTGGCTTTTTTGATGATCCCGAGCTTGAGGAAACCCACGTTTCTCTGTAGTGGTAACTCATTCAGCTGTGTCTAAAATTTGATTCTGTCTTGTAGGAGGCAGAAATATTTGCAATGCCTTTAGCTCTCAGTGAAGTGTCAGAGCTGAAACATGTTTAAAGGAATCTGTGTTAGATCACAAGGTTTAATTTTGCTTGCTTGTGCGCTTTTTTCCTCCAGCATGGGATTTCTTGTTATTTTCTTGGTGTGAAAAAGAGCCCTTACAGCGCCTTTCACCATGGCACAGACATATCCAAAAGAAAAATGGAAAAAAAAAAAAATATGGAAAACTTACGGGTTTGGGGAATGTGCTCCTCGAAAAGAATGTCACAGCTCACCCACACATCAGTTCATTCTGTGTGTGTCAGGAGAGTTCATCAGGGATATTTTTGCTCATCTGTGTTAAAGAGAATTCCTTCTGTGACTGAGTAACTGTGAAGCTCAGAGTTACACAGCTGGTGGTTGAGGTGAGAAAGTGATTCAGGTTTGGGAGACAGGTAAGGGTGCCACTTCTGTTTGTGACAGTTTGACTGTCAGCACCGCATGGTAGAGTAAAATTTTGGACATCATTATTCCCAGAGCAGTGAGGAGCTGGACACACCCGCAACCACCGAGTGTCCATCCAGTGGCCAGTGTTGGCCTGCCTGGACTGGTTGTTGCTTGCCACAGGTATGAGGCAGTGACTGTGGTCAAAGTAAGCAGAAAAGGCTTTCTGGAGGCTCTCAGGCAGTTTGAAATATTTCTGGCTGGGTTTAGGAGAGGGGGAAAGAGCTGTGGAGATGGTTATTAGGGGAGCTTGGGAGTGCAAGTTGTATTTATTGGAAACAAGCCAACTCATAAACAGAACTGTAAAGACCCGTGCTCTGATCAGCTTTTGAATGTGGAAAGAGCTCCCCGGTCTGAATTACAGGGCTCTGGTTAAATGATTACATGAGGTATGTTTAAAAATAGCAAATGTCTTTTATGTCCAGTCAAATAAGGTTCTTGGCAGTCAAATGAAATCTATGTTGACTTCCATCTGACAGCCAAGTGACTCAAATTCTGTGTTTCCTAAAGGAAAATAGCTTTTTTTTTTTAGTTTCCGATTAATTCCATTGTAGCCTGTAACAATAAATAATCTTGTACCGGATTTTCTTTATAAAAGTAGGATCCATAGCTCTGCAAGCAAGCTTTAGTTCAGCTATTTAAAACAGGGGGGTTTTAAATGCTGTGCTAAGGCAAGTTAGAATTTGTGAGGGCTGTTTTTTCAGTGGGAAATGGTCTGTTGAACGCTTCTCTAGTGTGTTCCTGTGCACTTCAGTTTGCCAGATTAACGGAGCTATTAATAATAGCCACTCCTGCTCCTTCAGCGTGAAAGAGTTGGTAAGCATGGAGCTATATGTAGTTTGTATTTTTAATTAAACTTGTACTGGGATTATCTTGTATTACCAGCTACCTTCTAGAAGATTATGTTCATAAAAGGTTCATGAGTTGTTAAGTGGAAGAGATTAAAGTGATTGTTGGCGTGTTAGTAGAATTATTTGTTGCCTACGCAGCATTTGTTCATAGCTTTAATTTGCCAGTAATGGCAGACAAGTAAAATGCAAGCATCTGACTTTTAAAATCTACACTAGCTGACAAAACTAGGCCGTATTTCAGAGTGAATGTCTTTTTTATTATTATTCTTTTAATGTGATGTTTGGTTGTTTAGAAATATTGAGTGGAAGAATATTGTTTTCAGTGTTTTCGGCGCTCTTACATTCTGGTGATGCTCTTAATGGTGTGACCAGAAATGTATTTTATTAAAAAATGGAAAACCACTTAAAGCGTGGAGGGGATAAAGGAGCACAAAGAACTGACGAGCAGATGCTGGAGAAGATGGTTTCTATTATAGTGGACTTGTAAATCCTTGCTGGGTTGGTCATTTAATCAATATAGGAGAGGTGTTGGAGGGATCCTGTGCTTAGGGAGATAATGTCTTTAAATGCAGTGCTTAGGATGATTTTATGCATCCAAATCTGTTTAGAATGAACTGTGAAATAGGTCGCAGCAGTAATGAAGAATACAGTGGGTGTCTCTGCTGTTATCAAAACCCATTAGCAAGTTGTGCTGTGCCTGAATGCCTCTCATTGTTGTGCTCTGGATTCATCCCGGCGCAGGGAGTGCCTGGCCTCATCCTGGGCCGGATGAACAGTGCCTATGTGCTTTAGCAACAATGAGGTACAGTGTGAATAAACATCTGCTCGGCTTTAATAATGGATACCAGGCAGGTTGGGGAACTCCAGGCTGCAGTTGCATGTGTCCTAGCCCCAGCGAGTTCAAACAAACAGGGCAAACTTACATTGGGTGCTTCTGCACAGATATTCTGTGGAAACGCGACTCACTGTTTTGAAAGATGATCTGTGGGATGAATTTTTGCGTGCAGTAAACCCAGTTTCCAGTGCCTTCAGTGGTGCTGCAGGAACGTACTGCACTCTTCTGCTCCGGATGTGTTGTAAAGAAGATATTTTCCCCTCTCCTTTCTAACAAGAAGTTCCCTTGTAGTCTGGATCTGTGTGGTTGGGGCAGGAGCAGGCTGGGCTGGTGCCTCCTGGCAGGGTTGTGCCAGAGCTGCAATCCCAGCGCTGCTCCCAGCTCCACATCACCCCTGGCTCTGCCACAGGCTGGTACCCAGCTCTCCAGAGTGGAGATGCTCGAGATGATTAAGGATTCTGATGTTAATTGCTCTTCGGTTGCCAGAAATGTATTCTGTTAACAATATGTCCAATTTCTGTTCCTGCAGCGCTGCCGGTGCCCGGGCTGAGGCTGCTCCGTGCTGGCACTGCTAACCCGTGCCTGCCTGGTGTTAGGGACTGCTCGGGGGTCGTGCCCAGGGTGTGGGTTTGACTGGAAAGCTCACACAGCACTGACCATTCCCAGGCTGCTGTTTGGAACTGGGAAAACACAACTCCTGTCTGGAGCAACCTGCAAACCCAGATTTTCACGGCCAGGCTTGTGAGAAATGCATCAGTGTGTTTTGAAACATAACTCCTTGGTTTCTTAATGCTCTCCAGCTAGGCCATATATTCAGGGTAGTATCCAGTATATAGGCCAGTCACCACATGGTGGCAATTTTCTCAGGAAAGGAACTTGTGTGGATAGAAAGCCTGAACTTCCCTTGCTCAAACATGAAGAATGCAAGTGTGCTTTAAGTTAGGATGTGAACTACATTGATGGCTCTGTTTTCCATATGTGGTGAGTTTGAGAAGGTCTATAGATCACAGGAGACTATCAAGAAATTAACATTAGCTCTGTCCTTGAATTTAGTATTTCATGCATGTCTAGCTGGTAAAATGCTAAATGCAATTTTTTCAATTATAAAGGCTTAGCAAGGCTTAGAGATGATTTTCTGAGATTCTAAAATATGTACTATTTAATACATAATGCAAAAGGAAAAGCTGGTTTCTTAATGTAAGAACATGAAAATGGAACCAGCTGCAACGTTATGCCACCCTGATGCAGCTTTGATGCTACACTTTTAGCAGTGGATTAAATATTGATACCTCTTTCTGCCCCCTCACCTCCCAGTACTCTTAAAGCTTTTGCAGTTGTTTTTAAGTGTTTATAGAAGAGCTGGTCAAGTTTCTGTAGTTTTTCCCACTAGATTTTTGTGAAGTATTAAGAGTTTATGTTTGTAGCTTAAGGGGGAAGAATGTATGAGCAATTCTCTTCTATAAATACATGAATCTGTTGGTGAGCAAGAGAACTGCAGGCCTCTGTAAGCTCCACTGAAACACGTTTGTATGGGCAAAAAGGAGCGTGATGTCCCTTGGCTGCAGCAAGATCAGACCCCAGATCAAGTAAACAGTATATGAAATTAAACTATAAAATGGAAAATAAATGTGTAATTATATCACAAATGAAAGACAGATGTGAGGAACCCAGGGATTACACGGGCTGGTATGAAAACCATGCAACAATCTGATGCTTGTTTGAACCATATGTTAGCTCTCAAGTGTGAGTTACATCCCACTGAAACTGTTCAGGATGCTGGGGAAAAGTTCCTGTACTGCCGGGGATTAGGAGAGTGGGGAGGTTAAGAGGAGATTTATAAGGCTGTTGGGATATTCTGCCAGGAGTGGAAACACTGAGTTCAGTAGGACAAGGAGCTGCCTGGCAGGGTTACGGGGCTGGCTCCCAGCAGGAGCCGGGTCAGGGACAGTTCTCACTGTGTCACTGTTGGCCTTGGAGGCTGAGCAGCTCCATGGAGCCCTTGGACTTGGCTTAGTCCATCCCCAAACATCTCAACAGCCATAAGCTAGCTTGTATTTCAGACCCTGATTCCCTAAAGGATCTTTCCGTGCTACCAGAGCAGCTGAAATTTCACCATAGTTAATAGAATCATTTTAGTGAGCTAAAGGTGGCACGCTGCAGCATTATAACTGGAGTTGGATCAGGATCACTGGAAGTGTTTCTAGGTCCTGCTGTAAGCTCTCTAAAATATTTGGTGTGCTAAACTCTTATGTCTTTATTTAGTCCTTATTGTGGTGGAAATTAATTCAGTGGCAGATGTTGCAGGACTGGTCCATACTGGCCCAAATATCCGCAGGCTAAATTTATTATTTGTTTCAATTTCTGTGTATTGTATTGCCTTGCTTTTTTCTATACTGGAAATGGAAATTGTCTCCACTTGCAGGATCAGATCATTGACATCCCAGGGACGGAACGCAGTCGATATTCCCTGGTCCTAATAAAATGTGGCAGCTTTGCAGTGACAGCCCAGGATCAGCCTGGAGACTTTCACATTTACAGCACTGCCAGAAATAAGCCTTCTGACCTTGTTTTTCTAAAAACCATAAGCACTTGTGTGATGCTGTGGGTGATTCCTGTAAGACAGGTGGTTCCTCTCTGCCTGGCTCCCAGACTCCTGGATGTTCCTGCTGGAATAGTGGGAAGCAGTCGGTGTGAGCAGTCAGTGCAGAGAGTTTGGGTGTTCCCCACGGTCTGGCTGCTTCTTTGCATTAACTCTCCTGTGTGTTGGAGTGTGTGAAGCAGATTTATCTGTACCTCGGCTGCTGAAAGCTCTGCTGGGATGGGGAAGGGTGGTGGTGTGAGAAACCAGTGCTCCAGAGCTGCTGTGGGAGACAGGCAAGGCAATAAAAGTGCAGCTCCACGGCAGAATGCTCTGTTCTGAAAAGCAGCGTGAGGAGAGAATAGTCATATTCTGTGACAGCAGAATCAATAGGGCCTCTGTGGAAACAAATGAGAGTTTTATCTCTCCAGGCTATTGTTGAGGGCAGACTGAGGCAAATGTCTAATGGGTTCATGCTTTTGAAATCATTCTGTAACTGTAAGGGAGAGGAACATGCTTTTAAAAATGGAGTGAGCAATTATGAAAAGGAGGTTACTCTGCACTCCTGGAAATGGTGTTTTGTCAGTGCTGGGTGCTGGGTTTGAACCAGCACTGGGGAGGCAGCAGTCAGGGCTACCCCAGAATGGGTTTGTGTGTTTACACTCGTGTGGGTGGATCTGCGTGCCTGTAAAACGTGGATGTCTGTCCTGAGGAAAGCTGAGCCTGTGTAGAGAGGTAGAATACCTGGTTTCCCACGGAATTCCTCTGCAATTATAACCTCAGAGAAATAGGATTATTTGCCAGCATCCCTGTCATCCTTAAATGTTGGCATTTAGCTTCTGCCCCAGGATGCCTCTGAGGAGTCTGTGACTCTCAGGGTGCTGATCAGCACTGAACGTGCTGTGCTGCAGCTCTGCAATCAAGAGCCCATTACTGACGGCAGAGGTGTCCATAAATATTGGGAACAGGAATGGTAACGTGGATTACTCGGCAGGAATGCAGTGGTACATGGGAGCAGTGAGGAATGGGCTGTTCTGAGCTTCTCCTGCTGCAAAGCAGCTGAGAGGAACAAACGATCTGAAAATAAAACATTCACATGCACAAAGTGTTACCATAAGCTGCACTTGGATATTGGAAAACTGTGATGCTTCTGCCAGCTCATGAAGTTCTTGGGTTGTGGGGTCTTTGATACAAAACCTGGGAATGTGGGGATGCTCTGTGTTTGTTTTTGATAAAATAACTGGATAATGTGGTGTTTTGGCCAGGCACGCAGCTCACTTTGACTTTGGAAGGAAGAGAGAGAAATTCCAGCTGGAATTTCTTGTTTACACAACACGTGCTGAAGCTCTTGCCTCCTCCTTACGTGTATATATGCGTGTGTATATATATATATGTATATATAGAGCTGTGGTACTGATTATGCAAACAAGGAGAGATGAGTACTCACTGCATTGCCACGGCTGTTTGAGCTTCAGCAATTTATTCAAACTCAGTAATTCCATGTAAGATGGGAGGTGTTTACTTTGGTCACTTGCCAAGTTTGAAACTTACTTGTTATGTTTTTAAAACACTTGGAGCACCAAAAGCCTTTGTTACATCCTCACTTCAGTTACTGGAGTGGGAACCAGGAAAGAAAAATGCTTTTTTTTTTCTTTTAAATGAAAGAATAGCCTGAGTTTCAGAAATACTAAGCTGAAGTGATTTTTTTTCTCCCCCTTTTACCTTGTCAAATTAACATGATTGCATGTTTCACTTTTTATGCTAAGGAGTTTCTGATCTTCAAAGACAATTTTCAAAAAGACATGCTGGTTCAGCCAAGGAGACTAATATTTTAGAAGGAATATTACCAGTAATAAAAAGACAGAGTTATGATAGTTTGCATTAATTTTAATAACTTTTTGTGCAGCTCTTGAGTCAAGATGTGAGAAATTAAAGGGAGACAGTTCTTGCTTGGCCTGCAGTGCATTTGTTCCTGCAGTCTGGCTTTATCTCCTGCAGACATGGAAAGGGCTGCAGGGAGCCTGGTGGGGCTGCACAGGGTCAGTTCAGGTTCTGATCCCTGGGCAGCAGTGGCACCATCCTGTATCCACGCTGCCCCTCCTTGTGATCTCTGCCCTTCAAATGGGACAGCACAAAAATACTCTCGGGTTTCAGGAGCATTTGGTTTAGTAGAGGGTAAAAAAATGATGTGGTGTGTGCTGCTTAAATTCTCAGTATTAGTAATTAGCTGTGCAAGTCGAGTCCTTTACAACGGTGGGGTCAAAAATATCAGTTCAATCCCCACACAATGCGTGTTTTCCAGAGAGATGTAAAATCAGAAACACTTTAAGTGTGGGGTGTAAGTAGAATATCTAATGAGTTCCTGTGAAATGTCAAATCTCATTTATCATGGTAACCATCAATAATGCACCAGATGTTTTGACTGCATTTGGTTTTGTATTAAATTAAACATAGGCAGGGGTGCATGAAGTTCATCATTAATGCTGCCAAGGCTGGTGCTGTGACAAGCACTTGGTGTTCTGGGGGCGTTTTTTGATGTTGCTGGTAACTGTGTGTGTGACTTGTGTGTTCGTAGGTGTCTTGCTTGCAGTAAAGAATTGCTCTGAAATTGGTTGTCTTCATTCAGCTGAGCTTATACTCAAGTTAAAACTGCTTTGAACCGAATTTTTTCTTCCATCCTGTCAATCAGGTCTTACATTATTAGTTTAGTGAGTAATTACATTCACTGTTTGCATTTTACTCGCTGAGATGGAGGCAAGGTTCTAAATGGTAATAATTAGATATAATACCTCTGTTGTAAGTAAGCAGGAAACTCCAAGTGCCTCGTGTCTTGTAGTCAGTAACACCTCTGTCTGGGATGCAGCCCCCTGGGATTTGTTAGTGTGGAGTACCCAGCCTCTGCAGGTGGGAAGTGATGCACTTTTTGCTGCTCGGGGTTGGTACCAGCCCTGCCCTGGCTGCTGAGGGGAGCAGGACATCTGTACTGAGGCTGAGCAACGTGTGGGAGCAGCAGGGTAATTAAGATGGCAAACCTTGGAGAGCTAACATTCCCTCCCTCTCTCCTTAGAAAATCAGCTACATCATTGAAACAAGACTTGAAAAGCGTGCTCTGAAGCCAGAATAAACACCCTGAAATTTTTATCATAATGTTGCTTTTAAAAGTCCTAAATGTCCTCTATTTAAAATGAAATTCTTTTGTATTAACCTGCTTTCATATGCTAGCTTTCACCAGACTGCAGAATTGCCTGATTTGACTTTCTAATGTAACTGTAATGAATCTTCTGGGAAATGGAGCGATTGAGTGCATACACTGTGCAACTCCATTGTGAAATATTCTGTTAGATCTGCTATATTCCTGATTTTATTTTTTTTTAAGGGGTGGGGTGTCCCTGTCAGGTATTAAAATCTAAACCAAATGTATTCTCTAGGGGACTTGGGGAGCTCAGGCACTACAGTGGGTAATATTGCCTTGATTAAATATGTTTGCAGCATCACACACATAAATGCGCTGGGTGATGGTGGCACAGTTAGATTAAATTCAAAGGCGTGCATTTGGAGAGAAAAGAATAAAGATGAAATTTATTGGCAGATACCTGTGTAGCTCCTTTGAATAGCTACAGGACAGATTATTTTAAAAAATGTATCAAAGTGCACACAAAACTCTACACAGGGAGTGTATTTTTGTGTTAAAATGCCACCTTATTCTGCAGCTGTACTTGCACAGTGTCTGCCTTGTGAACAAAACGCCCCTTTGAAGAATATTGCATATATGATATGTGAAAGGGAGGGGAGAATCCAAGTATCCAGTGCTCAGCTTGGCACCCAACAGCCATTCCTTTCATACTTTGATTTCAGGGCTGAAATGCCCATTATTTGCACTCTTTGCACTCTACTCCCAGGGAAGGCCATACCCAAATTCTCTCATGTCTTGCCTGTCTTGATACCTTTTAATGTGGTATATGTAGTCTTGGGGTTTTTAGTTCCTATATCTTCAGGCTTTCAGTTTCTTTTTGCTGTTTCTCCATAGATTTTCGAGTTTACAAAATACTGAGAGCATCACTCAGCTTAGATCTGGTACTTGAAAAGGCCCTCCTTGAGAAAATAATTGTCCAGCCCACTTGGGCCTGTTGGCTGTTTCAGAGGTGACACAGAAATCACATTTCCAGGGCAGTGGTTGGTGGAATCACCAGATCTCCTGTGCATCTCTGTGTGGTGTCTTTGGGAATGGGGTCATGATGCATCCTCTAGCAGAGAGGACAGGGAATATTGGCAGTTGGAACTTAAGGCAGCAAAATAATGGAAGAAAATTATCTCTAAGTGCCGACTTCCAGCTTGGTGGGTGATACAGCTTCTCCTGGGAGGTCAGTGCTGCTTAAAGGGGGGTTTCCCCAACTGCATATTCACCTGGTAAGGGCTGATCTGTTCATTCAGAGCACTTCTGTGCAGTGCCCTTTTCCTGAAAGTAATGAAAATCGCTGTGAATAAAACTAGACACAGTTTATATATCTGTGGGGGAAAAAAAATCAATATTTTCTTTGGGATCTGATGTTGAGTCCACTTAAATCTGTTTAACTTTAAAATGCAGGTAGTATATTGTAAGATGAAGACAGATAAGTACAAAGCAGGTTCTCAAGCCTTGGAGAATGTTAAAATTTCTATATTTTTCCTACAGATAACCTTTTTCTTCTGCCAGCTGAGTTGGGCAATTGAAATAAAGGCTGGAGTCGCACAGAAGAGATGTTCTGTGGGCTTATCTCCAAACTGTGTCAGCGTTTTCTGCTCCCCCCTCTCCCCTGTCTGCTTTCCTTCCGTATCAAATTTAATTCCTCAAATCCATTGTAGTAGGTGGACTCGCACATCCCCGGGTGTGGAGGGAGTTGTGGGCACGCCAGCCTTTGGTCAGGGCCTTAGAGCAGAGCGGGGCACATCTGGAGCCAGGGGCTGGCACCCCCGTGTCCCACCCCGCTGTCCCCTCGCGTGTCGCCGGCGGTGAAATTTCCCTGCCGGTTGTTGCCATTTTGCATTCTGTTTTTGTAATCACCCTTTATAAAATGGCTTTATTGTTCGCTGATCAGGTGTATCCTGACATAAATAAAACATTGGCAGTAATTGGCTGTGACAGCTCCGCGGCGCTGCCGCCCCTCCCGGCTCCGGCAGCTGCGGGAGCCCCGGCCCCTCTCCCCGGGGTAATTGGCTTTGACGGCTACTGGTTGCTGCAATAATACTGATCCATGAGCCTGTGTGAGCTGCATAATGCCTCGAGGATTTTGTACCCATCAATACGTCCTCAGCTTGAATCATTTTTTTCATACTTTTTCTGTGGCAGTTTATTAAAAGGAACGCTTGCTGCATTTACTGTGTGTTTGGTATCTACACAGCCTCAGCTGTCATGGCAGATGAAAACACCATCCTGCAATTCCAAACGCTCCTGTGTGCCTGCTGCTGATACAAAGAAAATCCCCCTGCAATTGCCCAAAGACACTTGCAGTTCAAGTCTCTTATTTATGTAGGTACATTGATGTTTTAGAATGATCCGTGATAATAAAACGCGATAATCTGTTGGCAAGAGCACAACTGCTTTTGTTTGCAAAACTTAATAAGCTGTGAGACAAACACAAAAATATGCAAAGGCAGAGCTGTACGTGCTAAGTGAGGCCTGACAGTTTCGGTTCTAACCACAGCTGAAGGCGTACTGACTTGTTTGCTACCTTAGGTAATAACTCAGATTTCTTTTGTGGTGTCTGGTGGAAAAAAAAATCAAAATCTTGTATTTGCTGGTATTGGATCACACTTGATCTTATTAGGACATTCTGAGAAATGTAAATGGCAGCAAATCCAACTTGGTTGGATCCTAATCAGCTGCAACACCAAAGTTATTGGGTTCTTAACCAGAATTGGCACACAGAGCTGAAATTCATTAAAAGTAGTTCTTAAAGTG
>QWTY01012351.1:7039-18405 GCA_008033365.1 Pseudorectes ferrugineus
GTGGCAAGTTTCTCAGTTACTTGTAAAGTGGAAAACAAACAAACAAAAGAAAAACAAAAGCCAACAATGTGGAAGGGAGGGAGGAGGGGAAACAGCTGGATCCCACACAAACAGCTGTATCTCTAAGCCAGAAACTGCAGCAGATTGTGTGTTGCAATATTCTCAGTCAACGATAAGAGCAGCAGTCGGGCAGGGAAGGAGAGCCTGCTCCCTGGGTGGGAAGCTGTAGTCACACATCAGAGGTTTACACTGCTCTCAGCAAAACATCGACATCACGAACAGCAGGGCTTCCATCCCCCTTCTCCTCTCTTTTTCACTTTGTCAAAATCCCCTCACTTTGTACGTGACCTGCGAGCCATTTTGTAAAAAAGGCAGATACAAAACATCTGAGAAAAAGCAAAACTGACTGAAATCGAGACTTTGCATTTTTACTTTGGGAATTTTGTGCAAAGAGTAGATGAGTAAATGCAAAATTTTCCAGAAGTACAGAGAACCTGATGCAGGACCAATGCAAACCAGAAAGGAGTGTGTTCAACAGACAGCATTCCTCCAGTGCCTGATTACATTACCTGTGTGGTCTGAGTGAAGGTGGAGTGAATACAGGCATTGTATATGATAAGAACAGAGCAGCCTTTCTTTGTCAGTCAGGCTCTGTAAGCTTTCCTTAAACAAATTGCACAATTTAAGTCTTGCTGTAATCAAGGAGATGCAGACATAGATCCACAATCAGAATTTTTAAAATAATCCAAGTAGAAGAGCAATACAGGTTAACCTGGACATTAAGGATGGGAAGGAAAGCAAACAACAGCACACAGAAAATCTGGAAATCTGACAAACCTCAGCTCAGTGCTGACTCTGCAGCACATCTGCCAAGACACAGACATGCTGCCATTACCTGGCAGCAGCTACAGAAAGCAGCACCAATCTGGGGCTTGCTTGGTGGAGAAGGAGCGGGGAGCAACGCCCCAGACCTGGCAGGGCTGAAGCTTTTAACCATGCCAGCAATTTAGGAGATGTGAAATGTCTGCCCACAGATAAGCCAGGCTGCACAGTGGGGAACACACTGACAAACCAGAGACGTGGATTTGAGTCCCGGTTTTGGCATTTATTAGTGGCTCTGACCTACCAAGCCAAATTTGGCACCACTAAGAAAGGAGCTGTCTTAGCTTTTATAACCATGATCCTGTTTCCCAGGACCAACAGAAAAAAATGGGAAAGCAAGCAAGAAGATTGTCTCATTTCTCATGGGAATATAGCATGCCAGGTAAGGCCCTGGCATGGGCCAGTCTGGCAAAACCAGAAATGTACAGAGTGAAAGTCTCCTGCTAAAATGTCAGCGAGAAAGCAAAACTGAACAGTTTATTTTGACAAGAGAGTTATCTATACTTGAGGGTTTGGCACAACACCTTGGAGTCCAACAGTTATGTTGTTAGTGGCATGTTAATCAGACTGTTTTGATCCCTGGCTGTTCAACAATTTGCAAATATTTATTATTCAGTCCTGCAGTGCTGAACTGCAAACCACTGGAATATGCGTACACAGTTTTGCAAGGGATATTTATGCCAACAGTTCTGATCTTTCTGCTTCTTTCCCCACCCATCCCAAAGGGGAGAATAGTGGAGATACAAAATCTTGCTTTAGGGTTAAAATACCTATTTGAGTGCTGCTGATACTTGTTCATGAACTGAAAGTATAAAGAGATCTCTCTGGTGTTATTCCTTTTCAAGCAAGAGTGTACAGGTTTGGATCAGAAACAGACATCATCAGAAAAGTTTGTATTGTCCTTTGCATCAGGAGGGTGACCTGAGACTGAAGACTCATCTTGCAAGTCACAGTAACACAGAATAGAGGGGGGCATTTTTTTTTCAGAATCACATTGATGTATCGACCTTGCAAAATTTTAACCACCTATAAGCAAGTGCAGTGATTAAAGATCACATTCATGCATGTCCTGTTTAGTCCAGGCTGTTTCAATGACAGACACACAGAGCTACCAGTACCTCAAGTATCCTGTGGAAACCCCCATATACGCACCCTGGAAGACAGAGAAATGCACCCGAGACCTTACAATACTAAAAGAGGGGAATAAAAGTTTTATATTAAACGATATTTTCTCTTAAATGTCTAGGGAGTACCACACTAACATAGTTCAACTGGGACATTAGGCAAACTGGTGTCAAAGAGCTTCAGTTTTTGTTTCTTACCTCCTCAGGTACAATGATTAAAGGGTATTTGTCCTCTGACAAGAAGTTAAAAATAACCCACACTTTAAATGCGTCTTCATCGCTAATCAGCAAGGGACTTTTAGAGAGGTTCTTTTTAGCACAGAGAGTCCAGCACATCCTGTTGAATTCAACTTTGTCAAAGTTTCCTTGAACCTAAAGAGAAGAAATTGAACAACAACAAAGAAATTGATATGCACAAATGGCACAGACTAGCAGACAAAGTTTATCAGGTTTCATCATACAAAAAGCATCGAGAAAATTGCAGTTTGCACGAAACATCAAGGCCCAAAAAGCACTGTAGCAACCTAGTCTGACTTCCTGCACGGGGTAAAATAAGGAATTTCTCCTAGCAAAACTGACATCCAACCTCCAATTTCTGGTTGAGTTAATAACACCCTGCCTCCATGGAAAGGAGGCTACAGTGCACTCTGTGTTTCCTCTAGCACATCAGTGGCAGCTTCCAAACCATCTCCAGAACTGTCTTAGTTCCAACTACCCTCCTATTGCACTGACTTACTGAGATCTTATACAGCAAATTTGGAAACCAGCATAGCCAAATCCACATGTGGATATGCTAAAAGGGGTATTGGAGCAACAACTGGGAAGGACCTTTAACATGTTTTTTACTTCACATTACTCAAACTAACTCTTGCAGGGTATTCATAAACACAGAATAATTTTTTCCTCAAATGCTAATCCACTTAAAATCTTTGCTTTTTCTCAGGCTTGCAAATCTTCACCTCATTGATACAAAAATTCCTCTTGTTTTGATTATCCTGTATCATGCCTCGCAGCTGCACCTACAGATCTGTGAATTATTTATATAGGCAAGAGCTCCAATTTACTGTTTTCTTTTTAAACCCTCATTTAAGTTATACCTTAAACCTATGTATTATCTCCCCACAACTTAGCAATGCTATTTCTTTACCAATGTGTAACTGATAAAGGCATGTTTGGCACTGTAATGGAAACCCCTTTGAGATTTTGGAAAACACACCTAAGAAAGGTTCTTGTACCTCTTGTGGTAGTGAGACCAGTAATGGTTAGTGATTTTTTTTAAGATAAGCCAAACCACAGATCTTAGATGCTTCAAGAACACCGATGCAAACTGTATGATTTCCTATCCAGACTGGTAAGTGGTCAAATATAGTGACCACACCACACTGGCTCAGTCAATGACAGACATGGGAAGTTGATGAACTGATGTGGATGGAGGGGAAAAAGAGAAAAAAAGATAAAATAAGAAAGACAGAAGTAAACAAGAAACCAACCTGATGACAAGAACAGCCTCCAGGCATAAAAGTGAGGCTATGAATGAAAACCATAGACTTTGCATGATTGCAGAGGCCACCAACGTGAGTGGAGATGCAAGAGGCTACAGCTGTCCTTTGAATTAAGTGACAGCTGTAGGAGCCAGAGCTGCTACAGCCACAATTTCAGCATCTGTCTTGTTTGCACACGAAATATGGATTTGAAATGAAACACTGACTAAACGAACAAACACCCTCTGGACGGAGGGCTAGAAGTCAGGATTCCTTCGTGTTTGTTCTATTTGCCAGCACTTCACTCCTTGCCTACTCTTGCCTGTGGTTTTTCTGTCTGTCCTCCCCACCCTGCCCAATGAACCATGACTTCTTTTCCAAAAGCATTTTTCCCGCCCTGATGGTGAGCAGTTCCACCTTGGAAATGTCCTGGTGGTGCACAAGTTCTGCTAACACAGCAAAGCCGGACTGCAGTGCCTCAGACACTCCTGCCAAAGCCCAGGTCACCTGCAGCACATCCCTGCCACCAGGACCATGCAGCAGCTGAGCAGGAGGCTTCAGAACCATTTTACCACAGGGCAATAGGTCCTGTGGTGCCAGCAGTCCCACTTTAGACATGTAAGCCCTTTTTTCAGATTCCAGACTTGATTCTGAAATGGACTTTGTGGGGCCCACATGTCATCCAGAACAGAGACACTGTTTAGGAATTATTCAGGACAATAATGACATCAGCACACAAACCCTTGCTCTCCAAAATAACAGTTCCAAAAATATAACAAGCATTGGTAGTGTAACTTGCATTCATGAAGTTGCCTGGAAGATGAGATAACCTGAGGTTTGAACAATGTCCTTCTTTGTCTCCCCCCACCATGACCCTTCCCTGCTCTAAATAAGGCTTGCTGTAAAATACCACCATTGCCATCACTGAAAAGGAAACATTTCCAATTGGTATTTAAAGATATACATTGTAAATAACAGAATATGCTAAAATATGCTTAAGAAACCAAGTAAAACAAATTATGAAGACATTATATTGGCAAATCACAGCTCCCTCCTGAAAGAGACATTTACAGAACAAGACAGATTTTGTTTCAGATGCAAGAAAATCCTAGATACATCTGTCTGCTGAGTAACAAGATGCATAACACTAGAAATCATCAATTACGCAATACTAATTATTCAAACTATTTACTGAAATTAACTATGTGGATAAAGGAAATTAGTTGCAACAAATGTACCTCATTTAACTACCTTGTCTTTCTTGACAATTGTCCCTTTCTTGATGATTTCTTGGTTCTATATAAAAAGGCTTTATTGCAGCGGTAAATCAGCACAAAAAACCCACAAAAAGTTACAACTGCATTTAAGAGTACAGTGGAAGTTATTTCCAAAGGTTACAAAGTCCTCTCAATAAAATTCTAAGTCACGGTTACATATCTATTTCAGAAGAAATTTAAGAAATCATTCTTTAAATATTTTATGAATGTCTTAAAGCAAAATATCTTCAGATCAAAAAACCTCTCTTGAGCCAGTGGCTCTTGCTTGAATCAATTAATTCACCATAAGATGCATGACTGGAAATTGAGAGAACTTCCTGTGTTTCTGGGGTATAAAGCATCACTCCTTCTTTAGTAGCTTTGCTTACCAGAATATACTAACAGCAATTTTTCTACAATCACCCCATCTAGAAGAATAGATTACGCCTTGGAAAAATAAAGAAAGAAGGAGTTTCTTGTTTGCTTTTTTTTGCTTGTTTGTTTAAACAAAGGAGACATGCTATGAATCAGTGACTTCATCCCTCTGCATGTTGTCTTTTGGCACTGATGTAAACTCATCTCTAAAAGAAGAGAAGTCACAGTCAAGATTTTTCCTGTCCAAAAAGATAGCCTTCTGTCAAAACAACTTCACTAACTTTCTTGTTCACAAGCATTCAGTCAGGATCAAATAACAGGAAGTTACAGGTAATTTAATCCTGTTCCTTAACACTTTCATCTTTTAAGATTAACTGATGATATGGATATATCAGGCAATCACTGGACGCCAGATCAGTATATGAAGAAAACAACACAAGAAACTACACACAGTCATGTTCTTCCCTTTCATACCTACTTACTTATACAGCCAGGCCTGTCATTTTCAGATAAAAGTGTTACTTAAACGCAATTTTGCTCTTCATTTCTGTAACTACTCTCCCTATAAACGCCCTTTAACAATAAAGCATTTTATATTTGAAAAAGCCAGACATATCTCTTTTGGGTATTCTTTATTGAATGGCTTGCTACTGCCTACAAAGAGTATTAACCCACTGTGGTTCAGCCTCTCCTACTGTAATCCTTTGGTCAAAATAAATTAAGGCCTTTTCTTTTTTCCAGAATTTGTATACAAACTGCTTGGTCTCCATTGAATCTTACAGGATCTCAGACAGCCAAGATGAGATTACAACTTCTTAAGGACAAAGCAAGATTCTTCAGCATCAAACAACAAAGACATTAATGAGGTACCTTTATGTGTATTAAAGGCTAACAACTCCCACACATCAAACAGAAACACAGACTAGAGAGGCAGAGAAGCTGATAAGGCTTTGCTAGATATAAGCTGCCAGACTGCATTATATATATCACATTTTCCACCACTATTAAATGAAGGAGCAAAAATGAGCAAATGGGGCTGAGGAGTTTGCATCATCTGCAATTGCTGCATTGGACTTCTCAGCAGTATGTTAATTCAGGATTTTTCACATAGCAAAAGAGAGCAAACAGCTCTGTATCTCTGCAGCCACAACATCAAAGTTTGAGGGTTTCTGGGGCTGGCCCTCAAGTGTACGAGAAATCAGTGGTGTTGAAGCTGATGCTTCCACCATCACGTAAGCTGCTTTTGCTGTCCAGCCCAGTATGTGAACAGAAGTCAGACAAAAAGCAGGAAGATCATTGTTTGGGGTTTCTTAACTTTACAACCCAGTGACTACCTATTTTAGAACAGGAGAAGGAGAGGGAGAGGGACAGGGACAGGGAACCCTGCTGGCTTTCCAGAGTTTCTCCCGAAACAAGGCACAACAGAAGACTGAAGAATTCTCAGACATGAAAGAAAAGAACTTGAAAGACAAAACTTCACAACACACCCTAATGTCACCTACTGTACCTCTCTGAAGGGATCTACTTATTAAAATACTTTGTGACAAACAGTGAAGATATTTTTGCCCTTTCTGTTTGCAAAGGAGTCTGTGACAATATTCTGTTATAGCTGTAGTATAAAGTGGGACAATCTATAGCTCCCAGACACTTTCAGATAAATTCAAGCTGAGGTTCTTTATTAATATGAACACAGTTCTGCATGAACACAGCTTAGGCAAGGGCCAGATGTAACAGGAAATAGAAACCAAGGAGAGAAGAGGTAGAGAACAGTGCACCCCTCCATTTTCAGGCACAGGCTCTCCAGAGTAGCCGCCCCATAACGACCCCACAGACACACTCCCCCGCAGTGTCTTCACACCAGCAGCAGCCTCCTGCATGCACCACTTACTGCAAAGACACTCTAACAACAGCAGCTGATACAAGAAAGCACAGAACATGAGAACTCAAAACTTACCTTTTCCAAGATGAATTTGTTTAGGTAAGGCATGTAACCCTGATTGGAAACTGGTCCTTCATCATCGTCCCTAAAGTGCTCTTCCAAGGCCACTGGATCATGGGGAACGTTTAACACCGTGCACAAGTTGTGAGAAAGGACCTAAGGACAGAAGAGAAACCGGTGACACTGATGTCAGCCTTAATCATGGCGTGTTCCCTCCAGAGCAGACCTGTGACTCCAAAACCATGTGCAAAGTGACACTTTGATGTCACCACAACTTCTGCCCCACAAAGTTTTGTCAGAAAGCAAAACATAACTAAAAAATCCTGATTCAATGGTCTCAGAGAGCTGCACGTTACAGAGGCAATGCCAGCACAGAGAGGTCCAGCCCTAGAGAGCTGCAAATGCAGCTACACAAGCTCCCCTTTGTACATATATACCCATGCAGCTGAAAACCAGGAGAGGCATGCAGGAACACCAGAGTAATATTTGCAGAGTGAAGTCAGATGGCTATCAAAACAACCACAAACACCTAGCCCTTGAAATTATAAATATTTATATCTAGTGAAAATGAGTAACAAAGAAAACAACTCAATATGTAGCTTTAGTTTACAAAGAAATGACTATTCAGATGAAAGCATTAACTGTGGATTTCTCTCATCTGCTTGCTTTTGGGCTGCTTCTCAACATTTACCCCGTGTTTCAGTTGGCAAAGGAAAGTAATGTTACAGAAAGGGGAAGGGTTTAGGTGTGCTTCTCAAATTTTTATTTTAAAAAGCTATTTGCATGAAGTATATCAAGAACTTGACACCCACCAGCACTCATGTCTGTTCTTAAGAAACGACCTTCAAGAAGAGACTACACACTTGACTGATTTTAAGGAAGTACTGAATTACTGAAAACTAACTGGTAGCCAGCACATCTCAACTTCTTCAGCCTGAGCTGAGCTTTGCAAGCACAGACCAACACCTTGGTACCAACAGGAAGGCAGAGCCTGGGGAGCAGCGACTCCTGTGCCACCAGCACCTCCCAAAAAATGGCAAAACACCATCCCTTTCTTTTGCTATTCACTCTGGAGTGGGGTCACACCTGTTACAGGCTGCCCACTGCACCCCAAGCACTGGGGAGCCCTCTCCCTTGGCATGATGCAGAGCTGAGCCTCTGAAGATCATGTACCACCTACATGAGCTGCGTACAGGATTTCACATCACATGCCCCACCATGGTCTGCGTGGAAAAAATGCAACAAAGGCAAAAAATACAGCTAAAAAAAACTACACAGAGATAGAACACATCACATCTTTTGAAAAGGTATGCTGCCAGTGCTATTATTTTTTTTTAAATCAACAACTACATGGAAGAGAGTGCAATTGAATTCTGTGGGTTTTACGAATTTTAAAAAACAGACCCAAACGATGCAAAGAGAAAACAGTAAAGAAAAAAAGTGCAGAAAACTTATAAGCACGTCTATTTAGATGAGTAGACACGAAGTGGTCAAAGATGGAGTAGCTGTAAAACAAGAAGTGAAAGTCTGAAGTTGTCAAAGCCTAGGAAATCAAACCAAAGCTACACACTTAAAATGTCTGGGCTTTCCCCCACCCACTCGCCCCCAAGAAAAAAGAAAAAGTACATTTACTATTCTGATGCGTGATAAGGAGACAGCAGAATGTAAGTGTTAGTTAGCAGAAAATACTACAAACATAGCCCAAGATGTATATTCAGTTCAGAGGAGAATTCCTCTCTACATACCTCCGAAGTTAAACTTGCTTTTAGAAAAAGAGATGTTTCCATGAGAAATACGTATTTTCACTGATGTATGCTAACACTAAGGTATTACAGTTAATAAGGTGTAGAAATTTAGAAACAGTTAAACAACAGCATCAGCCACAGCACAACGAAAGCTGAACTTCCCAAAGCAGCTAAAGAGCATTTAGAAGTTATCACATTTCACACCACTCTCCATCAACAGTATATTTCACTTCAATCTATCCTTGTCTCTAAGCACCACATCAGACCAAGTATTTGAGTCCATGTGATTTACATATGGGGTTGGGGGAAGGTACTATCATGTGTGTTTCCCCTTCTATTTAAGGCTTCTGTTGTTATTTATAGAAGCCTGAGGGATTCTTGAATTTCTGAGAGATAGAGATGATCACTGTTTTCCAACCACACTGTAGTTGCTAATACTATAACTAAAAAAATGCTCAGCTAATAAAAATATTCTAAAAGCATGACTGATTACAGCTTACTACCAAAGTAAATAAAAAGTCTCAATAAAATACTTTCTTATCATGTCCTTTCTACGTATTTGTCTTCTCCTTTTTTTGGCCTTCTTGCTGCGCTTGGACTGTCAGAAACCTAGGTGGTTTCCACATCAAGCGACCAATTTACCAGGAAAGAATTCCACTTCCAATGATTTTCTAAGATCTGCCTTATCTGCGATCTCTCCTGTGCCCAGTGCTCTCTTTTCATAACTCAGGAAATTCCTCGGCGCCTGCCAAAGCCTGCCATTCTCTAACGCGGCCAAGCGCCAGCTGAATTCTTCACTTGCAGGGCAAGCCTGAAAAATTCTGCCCTGAGGTCTCATTTGGTTTTGTTCTCTCAAATCACATTATCTGGACCAGAAGACACACTACGTTAATTAACAATTAAAATAAAAAAAACCAAACAACAACTACCTGAGCACTAGGTTAACTGGGGTACAAAAAAATCACCGTGCCTTGCAGAAGCTACATCAACCATGAGGAAGTTTTGCACCAGTCAGGATGATTCCCCCAGTGCCCACAGGGTTGCTAGGCAGCTTTCTCTTTCCACATTTATTATGCTCTGGATGCCACATTTAACAATTTACCTTCATGCCAAAGCCAACTCCTGCCCCAGCCCAGAGACTCATCTCTGCTGCAGCACATGGGTACAGCGAGGGTCCCCAGACTGGAGTGTGAGACAGCACAAGCAGCCTGCACGGGGTTCATGACACCAGTGCACTCCGGGTGCAATTCCTTCATTTTCAAGGAAAAGTTTTGTAGGAAAGATGCCTAATGGCATCCCATCTTTCCCTGGGAACACCGAAGGTGTTCTGCTCCAAATACAAATAGAAGCAAGCTGAACACCAAAGGTCATCACAGACTTTGGATTTACTTTATTTATGCCCCGTTTCATGCTGCTTTACCTTCAGGTCTACTCTGCCATAGCTGCTCCCCTCTGAGCTCCCATTTTCCAAAACTTTCAGCACGTGTTGAATCGTTACCATCTGAGTAGTTCCATTTAACCATGTCCATAAAAGTGATCTGCATTTCTACAGGGAGAGGGAGGATCTGCTAGACTACTTATTGCTCAGTGACAAAAACTTGGCCCAGATGACAGTGGGAGCATTACCAGGGCAGACTAATCCTGCAGCAGCTACTGTCAGCTTCTTTGGTAGTTTTCTCTTTTTGTTTTCCATCTTTCAGGGGGGTCTTCCCCTTCCCCATCTCTTCTTCAGATTTTAAAATGTTGGCATCCCAGATCCTGACAGCTCCATTCAGTGGCTTTGTGTGAATTCATTCCAAGACATTCTTGGCTCATCTCTCCCTAACATCCATGTCAGCAGCCAGCCAGCCAAAATAAGGCTACTCACAAGTACTTTCCCTTTTTCTTTTATGACCAGTGTTGAAGTAGCATCATATAAGCCCCTTGTCACAAGCACCAGGTCTTTTCATCCAGGTACACCGTAAGCACACCATGTCCTGCATCACCTCATCCCCAAGGTACAGCTTCCTTATCCACTCAGGTAGCAGACACCCCATTTGGAGCCTCATTATTTAACGTCGGGGTTACTGCAGCAGCCTCTTTCCCAGTTGGATGAGTGTATTCCAGTCCAGCCTCCACCAGCTCCGGTTCCTGACACTTGTGCCCTTTGCCCACATCAGCTCCTGTTCCTTCCTTCACTCCCTTTGCCCCTGGGCACTTGCACACCCCCCATCACCATTTTCAATAACCTCACCTTTCCTTTTGCCTTCCTTATGTGCACAATCCCCCTTCGCCCCAGTCACATATTGGTGTCAGCCTGCATCTGCCCAAGTTACCAAGGGAATTTGCCTTTCTGTCCTGTGGCTCCCAGCCCTTAGGAAGAGCTCCTTGTAAACATATTCCATGTATCTTTCTTCTACATCTTCCCTGAAACCAGTTGACAAAACAGAATCACAGAATCAATTAGGTTGAAAAAGACCTCTGAGATCATCAAGTCCAACCTATGACCGAACACCACCACGTCAACCAGACCATGGCACAGAGTGCCACGTCCAGTCTTTCCTTAAACACCTCCAGGGACTCCA
>QWTY01012352.1:0-11728 GCA_008033365.1 Pseudorectes ferrugineus
TGTGACAGGTACACAGGCACAAAAATGTCCGACCCTGGTCAGGGTGGATGCCATTGTCTTCTCCTGACCTGGAGAGCAAACTTAAGAGAGCAACAAATTTTCCTTGTAACTACAAGGGATGTAAAGCACAGTGATGTTTCCTTCTAATGCCGACAGGATCATTGTGGCATCACTGTCCACGGAACAACGATAAAGTGGGAGGGAATGATAACGTGCCCAAACCAATACAAATTTTATTAATCGTGAAAGTCAGGCTCTGCCTACCCATCAATGCTTGTGTGACCCCATTCCCCATTTATTGGACTTTCTCTCTCCAGAATTACCTGTGAGGATCAGCAAACCTTTGGCAGACGTCAGCGTAACTCAGAAGCTCAAGGCCACATTCGAGTGTGAGCTGTCCAAACCCAATGCCAATGTGAAGTGGTTCAAGGTACAGCACTGAATGGATTGTGATGTTTTAATTTCTGACTTCTCTGGAAGGGAATGAGAGCCTTTCATTCCATGTCCAGGAGATCTGGGCCTGAGCCTTTGCAGTAGAGCTCTGAGCATTTTTCTCTTATCCTTATGTTCATTTACTCTCCCAATTTATCACTCTCAGGTTTTTATTTACTGGGTTTGCATATTGGGTTGAAGGTTAAACTTTTCTATTCTTGCACAGAGCATGAGCATTGCTGTTGTAGATTTGCAGTCTTGTGTTTTACTCCACACCAAGCAGTTTTCACCCAGGATTTACAGCCTTTTCAGGCTTTAAATCCCTTTTGTGATTTAAAGGGAAGCCTCAATTTCCTTCGTCAGTGACAGTCCAGTTCCTTTTCCCTTGAGAGTCATTTTGGGGATCAGCTCTGGCATTTTATGTACCTTCCTTGGGGCTCAGCTGATACTTTCCTTAATTTGGGGTAGCAGCAATTCTTCAATGTAAAGTTGGGGCTGGAAGGGATCTTTAAAGGTCACCTCATTTCCAGCCCCTTGCACTGAGCAGGGACATCTTCAACCCGATCAGGTGGCTCAGAGCCCTATCCAACCTGCCCTTGAATGTTTCCAGGGATGGGGCATCCACCACTTCTCTGGGCAATCTATTTTATCACCCTCATTGTAAAAAACTTCCTTATTTCACATCTAAATTGACCTTTTTTTACTTTAAACCCATTTTTTTCTGAAGGGGCTTATTGCCAATTCTGTACCGTTTTAAGACTTCAAAAAGGTGTCAGAGATCATCCAGAATTTCTGTGTGTTCTTCAGCCATCCTAACTTCCTGAAGTCTTTGTGCTGTGATGAAGTTTCACCACATGTTCCTTTAAACACAGTTTTCCATTGAGTCCAACATGAAGGGTGAATTAAGCACAGATCTGAATGTCTGTTTTGCACACTGCAGATGTACAGGAGTTGAGGGTGATCTGCTTTGGCCTTTTCCCCTTCTAGGACGGGAAGGAGATCCGGCAAAGTAAAAACATTGGGATGATCTCCCAAGGAAATAAGAGAAGCCTCATCATTCACAAGTGTGAATATGAAGACCAGGGAACCTACACGTGTCAAGTAGCTGAAGACAAAACATCAGCTACTCTAAAAGTTCAAGGTATGTTTGGCTGAAGTAGGAAAATACATTTAGTGCAGTAGCTTTGGCTATACAGCAGAAATTCTTTTGTGGAGTGTTTGTTTTTCACAGTTGCTCATTTTGGTTAAGTTTCTCTTCCTGGTGAGAAAGTGCTGGCAAAGCTGTCCTGTGCTTCCTCTATCTTTGAAGTATTTTTGGAAGAGGTCCTAACTTAGTTTTCCTTTTATCATAAGTGATTTCTGTTCTCTGGAATCTGAATGGTATTTCTGGATTGTCACGTCAGGAAATACTGGACAGCCTGGCACAAAGCAGGGATTCAGTGGCCGGTGCTGACATGGTTTGGTGGCACCACTGTCTCAGGGGGACTTTCCCCGAATAGGGACTGCACAAGCCTTGGGTATGAGCTCAAGAAGTGCCCCAATTTTTAGGTTGTAAATGGTAAGGAAAGGGTCATTATTTCTGCCTGCACCTCTCCTTTATGCTCAGGGCAGTTTTTCCCTCCGAGTGTTGCACTGAGCAACTGATGAAGCTCCAGGTGTGTTTTGTCACCAGGCTCTGAAGCACCTGAGATAAGCTCTGATATAAAGGCAAATTACTCAACAGACAGCTCTGCTGTGCCCTGGCAGGTGTTATTTTCCAGATGGGCATCTGAAAAACAGATCAGCTCTTTCTTATTGAAAGACAGAGAATCTTTCTCATTGCTTACTAGATGCTGTCCTCATGTGGCCACTTGGGTTCAGCAGGATCTTCATGAACATCTGTCCTATTGCTCTGTTGAAATTCCCCTTTTCTCCCTGGTTTTGGGATTGGGATGGGTTGTTGCTTGCATTTTGATCCTGCTCCTGAGGCTGATCCAAGGTGTATCAAGGCCTTCTCTTTCAAAGGGAAAAGGCTGCAGTAGCACAGATAAATAGATCAGTTCTGACAAAAGGAGTGCCAAGGTGCAGAGTTAAAGAGGATTACACTCAGTTCAGAAGACTCTGGAAAAAGATATCTCCTATGTAAAACAGAGGAGAGCATGCAGAGAAGCATGAATGAGGCATGTTTGTAGGGACCTAAGAGATTGTAGGCTTGTGTTTAGTTTTTCTTGGTGGATATTCTTTCATTAGTATGTGTATTTCTTTCTTTAACACCTGTATGGAGTTCCAGCATCCATAAAATCCTCTTGCAATGAGCTTCAGCCATAAAAAGTATTCATTGGGTTGAAGAGAGAAACTAGCCAGGAAGAAAGGCTGGTCTAGAATAAAACACAATCCCATTTTTTTTCCATGCATTTATGCAAAAAGTAAACACACCACACTCACTTATGGACAATCCCCCCAAAAAATATTTGCCTTTATGATTTCACAGCCCGAGATATCAAGATTGTAAAACCACTGGAAGATGTGGAAGTGAACGAATACGAGAGTGCATCTTTCATCTGTGAGATCTCACACGATGAGGTCGAAACCCAGTGGTACAAAAATGACAACAAGCTGAAGACTTCCGACAACATCAAAATGCGGCAGGATGGTAGGAGGAGAAAGGGGGATTTTGTTCTGGAATGGGGGTGGGTTGGAGCAGGGGCTGGGGTGGGAGACTAGAAAAAAGGGTTTTGCTCTGGGGAAGCTGAGCCATGTCTGGTTGCGTGTCTGTTCCCAGGAAAGACCTATTCCCTGACTTACGCGCGCGTCCAAGTCGAGGATGCGGCCGAGATCAAATTTGTTGCAGAAAAGGCAGAATCTCGCGCTCAGCTGACTGTAAAAGGTAATTCTGCTTTTTGTGCCAGCACTGCTTCTGCTCTGTCACGTTACAAACCAATTCACTTCCCTCACTTTGGATGTGAAGGTTAAAAATACTCCTACAGTGTTCAGGGAAAGAAAAACTCCTGCCTACCTTACTGCCTGGTAAATATCAGCTGGGGGGTTATTTTGGCTTAATTACAGTTATTTTTCTCAGAAAGTTGTATTTGCACCTTTAGACATTTAAAGCTGTGTGTGAAATTTGAGGGACAAAAAGCTGTAGCTTGACTTTTTCTTGCATTTTCACTTTCTGGTGTATGTGTTAACAGAAAATAGCATTTTTGGGTGTGTTTAACTAAAACAATATGATAAAGGGAGAGAGGAGGAAGACATTTGAATTAACATACTGCTGAGGAACTCAGAAAACTGGAGATCAGTCCCTGGCTTTGCCATAGCACTGCTGTGGGGTGTTGAGGAAATCACCTGTTACCTCTGCAGTTCAGCCACTCCAGTGATAAAATATGGAGGAAAAGTTTCCCTTTATTTAGCTCTTGCTAATTAAACTTGTTAATTGAGCGCTCAGCATAGCGGGGATTCCTGTCATCATCCAAATTACTGAACATAAAAGAAATATTGCTAATGAGTTTTTATGGAGACTGTACTGATTACTCCATTTTTTATTTTTGCTCTTGTAGAGCTGCCTGTAAAAATCGTGAAGCCTTTGCGGGATAAGATCGCCCTTTGGAAGCACCGGGGGTTCCTGGAGTGCCAGGTGTCCCGAGCCAACGCCAGGGTCCGGTGGTTCAAAAAGGACGTGGAAATTCACCCCAGTGACAAATATGAAATCGTGAGCGAGGGTGTCTATCGGAAACTCATCATCAACGACGCCGACTATGAAGATGAGGACACCTACACGTGCGATGCCTTCGATGACAAAACCAGTGCTAATTTCTTTGTTGAAGGTAGAAAACCCCTTTTTTCACCCCTAGAATGCACTGGGAGGAGGATGGGCTGGTTCACTTGTCATTTACTTTGGAAACACAATACTGCTTAAAAAGGATTTGTATTTAATGTTATTTATTCTGAAGTCCATTGGTGTTGTCTACTGGTGTTGAATCCTTTTACACAGAGGAACATCCTGAAAAATGAATATATGGCATATTCTCCTAAGGAAAATGAGGAAATTCCCATTCTGGAGATGTTTATCGAATGTGTTGGAGAAAATCTGTTTTTCAGATAAGCGTTGCAGCTCCTATTATCAACATCTGCATTCCAATGAACTTTTTTTTCCGTTTTATAGTGCCCCATATTTGATATCAGGATAGGAAGGTGACTTTAGAATTAGGACTAGGAATCAAGAGATACAGATTCACTTTCTGGCCTGTGAACAGCCATATGTTTGCTTTTATACAGAAGAAAAAGATGTTTTAAGGCCTTTTGAGTTCATAAGTGCAGAAAAGATGGCATGAATGTTCAGGCGATAATGGAAAAGCTTTCATGACTCCTAAGTCCCTGCTCTCTTGTTCCATCCAGAGCAAGCCATTAATATTGTAAAAGAGTTGTGTGATGAGGACGTGACTGAGCCTGAAGAAGCCAATTTTGAATGCGAGACATCCATTCCATCTGTGAAACCCGCCAAGTGGTTTCTGAAGGGAGCAGCCTTGCAGGCTGGCAGAAACATCATCATGCAGCAGGAAGGCACCATCCACAGGCTGACAATAATAAAAACAAGTGTTGATATGACAGGCACCATCCAGTTCTCCATTGGCAAATCCAAATCCACGGCGAACCTGCTCGTCAGAGGTAATGTGATATTTGATATATATTATGTGCATCAGAACAAAGATCTTCCCTCTCACAGTACCTGGAAAGTAATTTGTTATAGATGCTCTCTAAGATCCACTGGGTTCTTGGAAGTGTGTGTGTACCTGGAAGATCTGTTTAGTTCCCTGCTGCAAGTTGTAGGGAGCAATGCTGGATGTACAAACTGAGACAGAAATGTCTTAGGAAAGAATCTGATTAAATGACTTTGGTGTCCCTGGTATTCAAATCTATCAAGCTAAAACTGGTTTTTGGTTTATTTTTATTCTCTTGACTTTACCAAGGAGGACAAAACAGATGAAATTTGCCAGGAGAGTTTATTTTGTCCCATTTCTGAACTAGACAAGTTTGATAGCTCATTTACTTAATTCATTTTGTCGTTGACTTGATCTAGGACAAAGCCTCAAGGCTTTTTATCTTCTGCTGTCACCATGGTAAATCTCTCCAATCACATCCTGAAGTCCTTGTTTTGTCTTTAATTTGCTCTTACTTGAATGAAAACCTCAATTAGAGAGCAATTCAGCAAGCCCTGAGCCAGAAGTGGACCATGAATTTGGTGGTTAATATACAGTATTATCTTACAGAAATCAACTTTCCTTATAGATCATCATGATGTTTTAGCATCAAAGCACATGAGCTCTGTTAGAGACACTTGTAGCAGGATCTGAGCAGTTCACAAAACAGTTGTGAAAGTCATACATGAAATTAATGGGCATGAAATACAAATTAAAACCTTCCTCTTCTTTAGATTGATCCATTCTTCTTTCCCACCCCTGCTTTGCAGATTACCACATCCAGATCACCAGGAAATTGGAGGACAAGACTGTCCTGGAGCGACACTCGGTCATCCTGTCCTGTGACTTCAGGCCTTCCCCAAAGCACGTGAAGTGGTTCAAGGGCCAAGTGCTCATTGAGCCCTCGGAGAAGTACAAAATCAAGCGGGAGCCGTACTCAGCAGAGCTCAAGATCATGAAGGTGAAGCCTGAGGACGCCGGCGTGTACAAGTGCAAGGCTGGGATCGCCGAGACCGAAGCCACACTGAGTGTTGAAGGTACGAGAGGTTTGAGGCAGCAGGGCTGGCCTGGTGCTGGTCTTTATGATTGTTTCACTTTGGGTTCCTCCTTCTGAGGAGAGGTAGATTCCTACAGCTATCTTCTAATTTTATATAAATGCAGTGTCACAAGCAAACTGCTGGTTCAACGATCCTGAAACACATCTCTTGCTGTGAAGTAGGTAACGCATGTGGGAGGGCACCATCTGGGTAAGGTAGAAATTAACATTTGTCGAGACACATTATTGCCCATTTCATAGGAGGAATTAGATCTCTGGTGCTTCTAACTAAAAATACCCTTTTTGTTAAACTGCTACAGGCCTCTGATTCTGGTGATCTTGGCTGTGGTTTTCATTTCCTGACCGCTGTGTCAGCTTGTCTATCTGCTATTTCATATCTGCCATATATACATTTTATAGCTGCTATTTTATATCTGAGTACAATTGTTATTCATAGTGATGTTCTACCTTATCTGGGCATGGAACTGTTTTTAGCCAGTTCTTCCCCTCAGGAGACACTGTAAGAAAAGATGTTCACTGTGTCACTTCCAGCAAGACTTGGAGCTGAGCCACAGAATCATTTCCAGAAGTCCAGGGAGCAGATCTTGGTAGCAGTTTGGCCTTGCAGAGGTTCTTCATTGAATGTGTTGTCAAACATTGAAGCAAGCTAATCAGGGCAGTGGTGATGTCACTATTCCTGGAGGGGTTTCAAAGTTGTGTGGATGTGGCACTTGGAGATGTGGTTTCCTAAATGATTCTGTGACTCCATTCTATCCAAACAAATATATATATATATATAAAAAATCAAGTAATACTCCCAAACCGTCTTCTGAGTTATCTCATCCTTGAGAAACAGCATTCTATGAGTGGAGAAGCTGCAAAGAGAAACCTCTGTCCAAGGACTGGGAAAGAAAAGAATCAAAATCCTGTTGCTCCCTAAACATGAGCAAGTTGCTTAATCTCTTTATACTTTGCCTTTGTGGATAAAACCATTGTCTTCTTCTCTCCTCTGTGTCACAGTTTCCTTGGAAATGAGGGACAATTTAGTTAAGATGTGTTTGTGTGTGCAGTGACCAGCACACAGGGATTGGAGCTCTGTGGGATGCTTAGGGTCACCATGACATCGTTTAAGAAAGAATGACTTATTTTTAAATAAAAAACAAACAAACAAAACCCCCAAACTGATTTATATATAAAGAGAGAACTGAGGGTTCTAGACAATTTTAATTAGTCTTTTTAATGGATTTTTTTTTTCTGTTGGAGCAAATGCAGAACCAAGTAAATGAAATGTGGTGACCAAAGGTGTGCAGGAGACCAGAACAAATAATCTAATAAACTCCATGAAATTGTTTGTGATAACAACTGATTTATGACGATGGTGGTGACGATTCCCCTTGGTTTCCCTCAGCCCGCAACGTAGAGGTCCTCAAGCACCTGCAGGACGTGGAGATTGAGGAAGACAGTTCTGCTGTGTTCTCCTGCGAGCTGTCCCACGATGACGAGGACGTGGAGTGGTTCCTCAATGGCACCCTCCTCTACACCAACAACTTCAACGACATCAAGAACATTGGCAAGTGCTACATGCTGACCATGAAGCAGGTGAAGCCTGAGGATGCTGGCACGGTGACAATGAAGTCAGACAAGGTGTCAGAGAGCGTGCGGCTGAAGGTGATAGGTGAGTCCAGACCACATTCCTGAATGAAAATAAGAAATGCAAATCAGCCATTATTCACCAAATCCATGGGGCAATCCTGCTTAATAGATAAAAAACATTGAGATATTAAGTATTGGCCACGAGGATGATGAAGGGTCTGGAGGGGAAGCCTTGAGAGGAGTGACTGACGTCACTTGGTTTGGTCAGCTGGAGAAGAGCAGACTGAGGGGAGACCTTACTGTGGGCTTCAACATCTTCATGTGAGGGGAAGTGGAGGGGCAGGCACTGATCTCTTCGCTCTGGTGGCCAGTGACAGGACTTGAGACAACGGCTGGACTTGAGTCATGGGAGGTTTAGGTTGGATATCAGGAAAAAGTTTTTCACACAGAGGGTGATGGGGCACTGAACAGGCTCCCCAGGGGATGATCATGGTCCCAAGGCTGCCAGAGCTCCAGGAGCATTTGGACAACACTCTCAGGGACAGGGTGGGATTGTTGGGGTGTCCTGTGCAGGGACAGGAGTTGGACTGGATGATGCTTGTGGGTCCCTTCCAACTCAGCATATTCTGTGATTCTATGATTTTTGATACAGCAGTTCTGGAGCTGGACTCAATCAGCCATGAGAAGAGTTTCCTGCTGTCTTTCATACATCTTAAAGTTGAATCACACAACTGAGTTTCTGTGGTTTAACATGTTCTTGGGCACCCTCAGTGAGTGTGCAGGTTACACTCAGCTGAGTGGTGCATGTGACATGCCTGAAGGTTGAGGTGCCACCCAGAGAGACATGAACACGCTCAAGAAGTGAGACCATGTGAACCTCTTGAGGTTCAACAAGGCCAGTGAGAGGTGCTGCACCTTGGTCAGGGCAGCTCCTTGTGTCAACAGTCTTGGGATGAATGGATTGAGAATAGGATGAAGGGATTTGGAGCAGGATGAAGGACTTGGGAGTGCTGGAGAGCGACACTGGTTTAAGTTATGCATTGGTATCAGCAATATTGCCAAGGGTTTATTAATGTCTCTAAATATTTGATAGCAACTGAAAGCATCTTGAACATCCTGGTTGTTCTCTGTTTTGCCTTTTAACCTTCAGAGAAACCCGCTGTCTTCATGAAATCCTTGGATGATGTTTTCGGTGAGGAGCGAGGAGTGATCAAACTGGAATGTGAAGTCTCCAAAGAGAAGGTCAAACCTGTTTGGAAAAAGGATGGTGTGAAGATCGCTTCTAGCAAGAAGTATGAGGAGATACAGTCTGGGAAGACTCTGTGCCTCCTTATCCATGACCTTGAAAAGACAGATGCGGGGTTATACACCTGTGACATTGGCACTGACGTTGCCAAATCAAAGGTCAGCATTCAGGGTAAGTGTTGTAGACAGTGGCCTTTCAAGGAGTGTTAAAAATATGGGTGGGCTTGGTCCCTTGGGCTCTCACCTGTTCCTGCATAAATCTCACATAAAACAGCGATGTCCGAACAATCCCTGTTACTTTTGGTGTAAGTATATCTGGGCTTTCAGTGAAAATCAGGTGTCAGGAACGTAGAGATAATGTTTTCTTCCTGAACATCCTAAAGGTGCAGAAATCCTCCCAGAAAAACAAAAAATTTCTCCAAAAAATCCCAACTAACAACAAAAAAATCCCCAAGAAGCCTGTTTCATATTTTGAGCCATTGACTCAGAGTCCATTGTAGGAACACAAAAGCAGGACAACAATATCTCTTGAGGAACCCAGCGGTTCATCTTGTCCTCTAATCCTTGTGTCAGCCTGAAGGATGAAGAATTGTTCATGGCTTCCAAGCTCATAATGGTAATGAAAAAAATTTTGAATTTGCCTGGTTCGAACACCAGGAGTAACAAGTTAAAAAATTCAAACACCCATTTCTCATATCAGCATGGAGAAGAACCTCACACTTTGTCCCAGAGGCTTTTTTTCTGACAGCTTTTCTCTAACTCTTTGATTCTTGACTCTTCCCCACTGAGCTGTTCTCCATGCAGTCCTTCCCAGGCACAGCCAGGAGATTCACATTTCTCTTTTTGTACAACTTTGAGATGATTCTGAGTCTGAGAAATCCTTCCCGTGTCACAGACATCTGTGAGGAATGCAGTGGTGTCCTGACAATCCAGCAGACAAACCACTGTTACGAGTTAAAAATGCCATTACTCTACTCAAGTCTATCATAAAAGCATTTTTAACTTGTATTACTGTAATTTTTGTTCTCCAGAACTGAACATCGGCATCACCAAACGGCTCAAGAACACTGAAATCCAGGAGGGAGAAGATTGCACGTTTGAGTGCATTTTGTCCCATGAAAGCATTGACGACTTCAACTGGACTCTGAAGGGGAGAAAAGTGGAAAGTGGGGGGAGATTTAAAGCCTCCAACGCGGGTCGGAAATACACACTGAGTATCAAAAATGTGATTCGTGATGATGCTGGGGAAGTCATCTTCACTGCCCGTGGTCTCACCTCCAAGGCTTCTCTGGTTGTGAAAGGTAACGGGATCAGAAAAATCCTGAGTGTATTTTCATAAGGTTTGTCAGCAAACACTTGTTATGATCTGAGTGAATAACAACCTTCCCTGCAAGCCTTGAAGAACTGAGATTTTTCCTTAAAAACAAGTGAAATGCTGAAACTTTTAATAGATATTTGAGAACTGACTATACTAGGTAGTGTGTACAGATAATTACAGCCCAGGCTGTGCATCAGAGATAATCACCCAAGGCTCCCTGGGTGGTCAGTGGAGAGAAGAAATTAGTAATTTTCAGACATAGTTCATAATCTGCAGTTACTCCTTTTCCATAGAATCAGGAAATCCCAGAATGGTTTGGGTTGGAAGGAACCTTCCATCATCTTGTTCCAACCTGGCACAGGGTGCCCAGAAAAGCTGTGACTTCCCTATCTCTGGAAGTGTCCAAGGCCAGGCTGGACAGGGCTTGGAGCAATCTGGGATAGTGGAAGGTGTCCCTGCCCATGGTAGGGGGTGGAACTGGATGATCTTTAAAGTCTTTTCCAACCCAAACCATTCTGGAATTCTATGATTTGAATTGCAAAAACCCCAGCCATCCAGAGATGATTTTCATTCAAAGGTCCTTTTTTTTCTCAATCCCTGCAGAAAAACCAACTGAGGTTACAAAACAGCTGGAGGATAAAACATCACCAGCAGGGCAGGACATCAGCCTGAGCTGTGAATTGTCCAAAGCTGATGTGAACATCAGGTGGTACAAGGATGGCAAAGCAATCCGGAAAAGCCAGAAATACGACCTGCAGCAAGAGGGAACACGGGCCATTCTCATCATCCGTGACTCCGCGGTCAAGGACAGCGGGGAATACACCTGTGAGACAGAGACCTCCAAAACAACAGCCAGGATCACAGTGCAAGGTCAGTTGAAGGGTGCAGAGGGGCTGGCAGGTTCAGAGGTTGGGGTAAATATCTACAACCATGGGAGATTTCTTCTCCTCCACCTCCCTGGGCAGGATCAATTTTTACTTTTCAATAAGCATCAAGGACTAAAAGCGTAAAAAAAAATAAGGTGTGAAAAAACACCTTGTGGATACTGAACAACGTTATGGGCTCTGTAACAAGCCAATTAAAACTGGCAATTTGAATTATTCTGCTTTGAATATGAGCAATGAAAACTATCTGCAAGAGGAGACCTCACCAGTACTTGGACCGTGGCATTAAACTTTCCTGGAGATGTTTCACCTGATATGTCCTGTAACAGGAGGGGGAACAGTGATCTTCTTAGATGCATTCCATCTGATGGGATGGGAGGAAATGGCCTCAAGGTTTAGATTGGACGTTAGGAGAAATTTCTTCATGGAAAGGGTGGGTCAGGCATTGGAACAGGCTGCCCAGGGAGGTGGTGGAGTCACCATCCCTGAAGGGTTTAAAAGATGTGTAAATGTGGTGCCTGGGGACATGGTTTAGTCAAATTAA
>QWTY01012353.1:12463-28379 GCA_008033365.1 Pseudorectes ferrugineus
TTTTCAGCATATTGGTCTTTCTTTCTATGTAAGTTCCAAAGGCCCCACCCATGAGGATATTTTATCTATATATGCACGATATATACAGTGTGCATATATGTCTATATGCTAAAGTAATAAATGACCAATATCAACAGTAGCCCCTATCATCCAATCACATGTTTACACAGAAATTCATGCCTTCATCTAACCCTGGCATCCGCTGGTGTGGACAGATGCATGATATTGTTATTTCTTGGTGAACAAAGCACGTTAATTTATTTTTTGTTAGAATTTTTTCTTTCTTCCTTTTATTTATTTCTTTACTTTTAATTGATAATTTCATCTACCAATTAGCCTTGGGTTAGGGTGGGGCAGGGAGAACAAAAAAATTATACAGGTATATCGATCGATATATACACACATACTCAGTGTATATATAGATAGATATATACATTGTATATATTTGAAGAACATTTTCTGTCGTTTCACCTCATCTTGTGCCGCATGAATTTTTGGTGATTGATATTTTAGTTTCTTTTATATTTCTTTCCCTTTTTTTTTTTTTTGGCTCGTAATCGTGCCATACTGCTATTTTTTAATTTTTAAAATCATCGCTGTACTTCTCAATTTATATTTTTGGAGTTCTTCCAACAAAATAATGATTTAATCATCTCAAGAATGAGATATAGATCTGCAAACCAATAAAGGCAACAAAATCTTTTCTTGCCATCCTTAAGAAAGCCACATTTTCAGACTTCCCAAGAAAGTTGTGTGCAAAAGAATGAAGATTATTACCCCTCCTTTATTTTTATTTTCCTACTTTTTTTAAACTTCTGCAAAGTCTCTATCCTGTTTTTTCCCTTTTCCTTTTTTTTTTCAATTGAGTTAGAGAAAAAAAACACCCAGAAGAAAAAAACCTTCCCTTTTCCCCTGCATATTCCCAGGAAAAACTCTTCCAATGTAAAGAGCCCTAGAAACTGCAGATGGCATAAAAAGAATTTTATTGCAATGCAGAGTGTCTGTCGTATCTTTTATTTCTGGGTCAGTGCAAGATCATTTTTCTGGCATGCTGTAGTTTAGCTGATGTAACTAACCATGGCCTTCATTAACTGGTGCATGGGCTGTGATGACACCATCTTATGTTCCATCAGAGCTACGCATTCAGGCTAACCAAGCAAGTCTGTAGTGTATGATTTGGGGGGATATTGTTTTGGTTTTAATTTTTATTTATAGTATAATTTATTCTTTTTGGAAGAGTTATGGTAGTACCCTTGGCTGCTTCTTGCAGCCTCAGAGTTATATATCTACTTTTTTTTTAATGGGGTTTCTTTGATTTTTTTTAATTTCTCAGTAGTGATTTTGCGTCTTGTTTGTGTCCATCTGTCTTGTCACTGTGTCTTGGAGTCCATTGGTCCAGTGTTGTTATGTGATTCTGTTCTCTGTTCGTAAGCTGGTGTTCAGCTCCTCGGCGCTCTGTCATCCCTCATCCCCTTCCCTTCCCTTCTTCCCTTCCTCACCTACCCGAGGGAGGTCCACAAAGAGGCACCAAGCTTTGAATGATGTTCTGAGTGTCTCCCCAAGGCTTCAGGATGGATGTTGCAAGATGTCCGCAGAGCTTCATAAGACCAAGTTTGCAGCTGTTCTGTTTTCAATAGTGTTCAAACTCTGTTATCATTTCACTCCTAGAAGTGGTTTACTGGCATAATGCTAAAGTGACTTCTTATACAGCTTCTTAAGGGATTTGTGTGTACATGCTGATGTCTTAGAGTAAGAATTCCTGCTATCTGTGCTTTAGGTGCCAGACAATGCCACGCAGGAGGCAGGCTGTGTGTTAAATGGGATGTACCTAGGTCTTTTTATAAAAGGCAGTCTTGGAAAAGGAATATCACTGTGCACATGCGGATGAAAGGATATCTGTGTGAATGTATTTTTAAAATCCACAGTTCATAGTTTGTTTGTAGTTAGCAGACAAAAGTCTAGGATGTAGCTAGGATTTCTAATAGTGTGTCTTCACTCTGTGGGGTCAGTCTTCTGTCTGTCAGTGTGTGATGTCTGCCTACTGATGCTGGTGAAATCTGGCTTGCTGATGTTTACTTGTATAACTTGAACACAATTCTGGAGTCGCATCTGGAGTGTCTTCTGCCATATGCATCATAAATGTGCAATAATGCGTAAAGCAGAGGACAACAAGCTGAGTTTTCAGGCATCCGCTTAGACTTGAAACGCTGTTTAGAGAAAATATGGTTTGGCTTGTCCAGTGGTTCATTTCCTGGTACCTTAATTCAGTTCTTGGTGAATGTACTAGCCACATTAATGGCACAGGAAGCCTCAGTGCATTAGGAGACATCAGCTGGCATCAGTGGATCAGCTTGAGTTAGTGGAGGAGGATGCAGACAGTTTTCATGCAGATAATGTTCACAATATCACAAACAGCGTACTTACACATACCTTTAGCCTAGCTAAAATTCCAATTGTTTTGCAGGAATTAGTTTGTTCTGAAGAGAAGATGTTGAAATCTGTGAACTTTTCTCACAAGTCTATGATATAATACTTACCTGTGTAGGCTAAGAATTACCAGAAGAGGGAAGTGATGGGATATGTTCAGGTCTCCAATATGGAATTATTTAATTATTTCATTTAACTTACCCAAGATATGTTTCCTGTACTTGCAGAGAGATAGAAAGAAGATCACTTTTCTTTCACCAGTGGGAACCAATGAGTTATGCTCAGTTTAGTTTTCTTAATTCTTACATAATCGGAGAAAAATTACTGAGTGTAATTATTACAGCAGAAAATTAATCAATATTTAAAGCTGGCTTGGTTTAGATTTTAGATCTCATGTGTTCTTCATAACTAGTAATTCCTACTGAATCTAAAGTTTTTTCTTGGCAATTGCTTAAGTAAAGCAACTGCTTATAAAATTATATTGTAATCAACAAGCTCATAGTTTTGTGTAATACTGCCCTCTGGCAGAGAAACCAGAACAGTCCTGTTCGGAGCCTAACAGCAAAAGAAACCAGTTTTTTAGAACAAGTGGCAGGTTATTGGAGCAGAACAATTGGAGTTTAGCCCCCTGCATCATGAAGTTCAGGGTAACCTTCAGACTGGAGTAATGTGATGATCAAATGTCCGGGCATCAGGGCAGTAACCTCCAGGCTGTGATAAAGCTGCTGTGTCCTGCTGAGTGGTGACTTCTGTTTGCCTCTGCTATGCCTGTGACCAGCCTTCTTCTGCAGGGGCAAGGGGCTCACTCAAGTGCAGGAGATGCTCTGAAAGGTCCCATTGTGCTCTGTTTTATCCCAGTAAGGCTGTATATGGATATCTGGCACTAGAAATAGTTCTTATTTTTGCTTTCTGTCTTGGGGCAGGCTGCTGGCTTCAGCTTTAGTGACATTTGTCACTGAACAAGGGGAAGAGTTCAGTTGTTTAAGCCGAGATTAAAAAGCCTGAACTCTGGTGTGGCACTCCCAGTTCTACTGTTGATTCCTTCTGTGTATGTATACTGTTCATCTGCCTACCTGTAAGGCAGGGTAAATTAAATACTTCTAACTAAATGAGGTAAAAATGAACGCAAAGGAGATTTAATTACTATTTTAATGCTCTTTGATATTCAGGTGCAAATTGCTGTTCAACATCCCAAAATGATTCTGTACTGCTACCTACCAGAAATGTGCAAATAAACTGGTATTGTTAAGGTTTTACTACTATATGCTATCGTCACTTGCTGTGAGAAGTAATATTATCACATGTTTTTATAAAGTAGGTACAATTCCTAATCTGCTAATGCAGAGAGAATAAAGTGAGGCATACAAAAGTCAAGTGTTTTAATGTCAGCGATCATTGGCGTGACATTATTTTCATTAAATATCACTTTTCCCTCTAGAATTAACACATGCATTGGAATGAACCATGCTCAGGCTGCATAAATTAATGTCATGAGTGGACAGCAATATACAGATCCTAAAAATCAGCACTTCCATCACTTGAACTTGCATCCTCATAGAATTTTCCTTTAAAAACTTAACAGTTTCTCCAGCCTGACTTAGTTGGTGTAAGTTTCCCTGGTTTTGCTTTTAAGATCAGGAAAAGATCAGAATCAGACGCACAGTCTGGCTACCTTGCCCTTGCTGCCTTCCAGTCTTTTTATAAAGCGTGTTCTCTAAACTCAAAGCCATGTGCACTGTCACATTCTGGAAATCCCTCTAGTGCTGTGCCTATGTTATCAAGCTGACACATGTCTAAAATACTAAGATATGATATTTTCAACCTGCTGCGACTTGCTTTTTGTCCCTGTTAGCTTTGATTTTCAGCTTCATAAAATATATGGGAAAGAAAATAAAAATAGCCAATGACACATTCAGTGGAAGAGAAGAGCTAGCACATGAGTCAGAAACAGATTTTGCATCAAAAGCAAATGTTTGTTTATTAGAACCTTAAATGTCTATAGCAACTGATTAGTTACCTTTAAGCAAGAAGAAAGTATCTGATTTCTGAAAGATAAGTAATGTCTGTTAGAGAGAAATCATGTTGAGCATTTACAGATACTAGGGACAGAGATAGGCTTTTGCTTCTAAAGGTTTTTCTTAAAAATTTCTTTTGGTCATCATGCCTAGACCAAAGGGTGCCTTATGTACTACAAGCTCAAAGGTACTGATGTTCACATGAACTATAACACCTGGAATAATATCTCAGTAGAGCAGGAAAACCTATTCTGTTTTCAACCCAAGTAGATCATGAGAAGCCAAAGTTTTTAATTATGTCAGAGGGGTCATTACTTTGCCTTCGTTCTGCCTCTCTGTTTCAGTTCCAATTTTTTATTCATAATTTCTAGAAATCAGTGTTTTATCCCAAGTGTAAGAAGCAGGGGATCCCAGTTCCTAGGGGACGTGAAGTGTAATATTTCTTTAATACTACTTAGCTTAAATGCTGTGTGAGGAGCAGGAGACAAAGACCATACCAGTTTGGAAATGAGGTATAGAAGCAAAAAACAACAACAACAAAAAAAATTAGACTGACTTGATTTGAAATCTCAGATGTCTACTAACTTGAGGACCCATTTTATTCTGCACTTTCTTTGCACTAAGAAATACATTATTAAAACCTTACAAAAGAGCCACCACCAAGGACTCTCTTTTTCTGCTTCTGCTGAGTCTCATAAAAACTAAAGTTCTTTGGTCCCATGGGGTGCTGTTATAAGAATCATCAGGTCCCCTTTTGACATTCAAGAGGAACTACAACTATTTTACAAACAAAGTTACAAAATCTCAAAATCAGCTTCTTTTAGAGCAACAAGAAAATTCCCCCAATTTTATCTCCACTGGTTTCACTCCACCTCAGTGTCAGAACAATAAATGTCAGAGGCATCAAAAAGGGGGAAAGGTTGCTCTGTCTTTGAGGGACAGCAGAAATACAAAGCAATTTTAGCAATTTTGAGCACTTTTTTTTTTGATAGATGTCAATAATTCAGGTTTTTTCCCTAATACAAAAAATCACTATGACTGATTTTAGATATGAGTTTTAGAAACTACTGATTTCAATGCTGAAATCTTGGGGAGTTCATAATTTTTGTATTTGACTGATGAAAAGAGCAAAAATAGTCCTGTAAATAGTTCAAGTTGTTTTCTAATGTATCAAAATATAATTTTAATCTCTTCTTCTGACCTCTCTCCATTCAGTAACAAGTCTACTGTGGAGTGCCTGGAGATCAATAGTTCTCCTAGAATCCAAGGTTCTCCTGTATGCTAATTTTTTTAGTGCTAAGACAGGGATGATAAATATATGGCAAAACGTGCACACATGCTCATTCTCTCCCTGTACATGTATGTATATTTATACATCTGTTAATGCCATGTTTATGTTCTGGCTAAAAGAAGCATTTTGGGGAACTGAAATAGTAGAATAAACTTGTTTAGGAGCTTTATAAGCAAATGTGGAACAAATAGATTGAATCTTGCTTTATCGTCTTTCTCATGCTCCTGTTATGTTCTGTTACTTCAAGTTTTTGGGTTTTGTATAACTCAGAAAGCTGCTAGTACATCCCAGCATTTGGGGGGAGGTGTTTTGTGAGTGAGGGCAAGTGTGACTCAGGTTTGAGATCTGGGCACAGTCTGAAACAGAGGAACCCTGTCGTGCATCTGAACTCCCAGCAGGGAGGTGTCTTTGGTGAAGTTCTGAATCATTTACCTCTGCCAGGGTACTGGAGACTCTCAGAGACCTGTGGAGAGGATTAAAAAGGTTTGACAGCTGGAGAGAAAGTCAGTGCAGTGGGAGTATGTGTGTATCTGAAATAAAATAAAGTACTCTTTTCTTCAGTGAACTGGCCATCCTACCTGATCTGCCCTCATTCCCATGGTTGATGGGTAGCGTTCCCTGGAACACTGTGGATCATATGCAGTGCACTGGTGGAAGGCCCCGCCCTCCTTGGCATTGGGGCTGTTCTTACGCAGATCAGAAGTTTCACCACCACACACCCAAAAATCTCCTCCTCCCCTTCAGTGTGGGGGTGCAAACCTGGCCTCAGCAAAGCACCTGCTGCTTTTGCAAATGGCCAGTTGTTTGGGTCTTTAACCTTTAACATTTAACATCTCACAGTCTTTACTTCACATGCTTAAACATGCCAGATAAGCCCAAAAGGAATTCAGAGACTGAAAAGTAGTTGATTATATTCATGCCTTAGTTCTTTTTTAATAAAAATGAAGATTTGGTGCTGTCAAAATGCTGTAGGGACTCCATCTAATTTCTTCTGAGCTGTCTGTGTCATATACAAAACATGAAAAGGTGCTTTGACCCCTAAAATGCTGGGTTTGAGTGCATTTTCATTTTGAAATTGATGCTTTAAAAAAAAATAAAACATTTGCGTTCTAACAAAATCTCTAATTATGAAACAAAGTAAACTTAAGTTTTGAAGTATTTTATGGGGACTTCTTTTGTCCCCCCACTTCATTTGTCTCCTTTTTTTCACTTCTGAAAATATGACTACTAAACTTCACCTGTAAATAACTTGGGAGCTTCTTATAATTCTTTTCAGTTTTTCAGTTTCTTTTCTCCCCCATTAGGTTCTCCAGAACATTCAATCATGCTTTCCTCCATAGGAAACATCTGTTACTAGCTCTGTATGAATTATGTTAGAAGACTAAAACCTTTGATTACATTTATCAAAGGAGTTGAGCCAGTATATTTCAAAATTTTCAGTTGTTCACAGCTTTTCATTGTATTTTGAACAGCAATGGTAAAGTCCACCCCTGAAGCTGAGTGATCTTTCCCACATATGCTGTTTTCCAAATCCATCACTTTTCCCTTGGAAAGAAAAAGCAAACAAAAATGATTTTGAGAGACATGGAAAAAAAGTCTCCTTCGCTAAGATGATATTTTTAGAAACAGATGGTAAAACAAACTGCAGATGTTGTGCCTGCAGCACCTCTATTCTAATAACGGGATTGTTGAAAGATGAAAGCAGCCATTTGTGTGTCTAACTCACTCTGTTAGTAATTCTTCCTCCATGCAGGAAGAGCAGGGAAACCTGGTACAGCAGTTTTTTCCCTATCTTGCCTCTGCTGAAAAGGTATTTACACAGTTCTCTGCTGAAGAATGAGTGTTCTAGTAGTCCTCTCTACAGCAAACACAAAGACGTGATAGTATAGGAAAAATTAATTCCAGTCATCTGTATCCCATTTACTATTGAACTAGTAGACTTTTTATTCTCCTGGTGACTTTTTTTTCCTTTGCCTCTCAGATGACCTTTCCTTCCTGATGACAAGCTGCAAGTTTTCTGTTGGCCTGTCTCATAGGCGGCAAGTGTCCAAACACAAGCTGCCAATTCAGATAGTTTAAGAAACTCTTAAGACCTGCCAGGCTTGGCGTGCCTCATGTAAGAACATTACATTCACATGAAATGTTTAAAGTGTCCTGAGGAGCTTGAACAATTTTGTTTCTTTTTCCAAACCAAATTTGCTTACATTCCATTAAAGCTAATTAACTAGGAGTCTAAGCAGAAAGTCAGGTCAAAGCCATTTGGACTACTGTAAAAGCAGGCTTTTTGTGAAGGCCCAGCTTTTTGATGATCTTCAGAATATCAGTTGCTACTGATACCTATTGCTTTTGCCATAAAATCCCTATGAAAGCAATATTGTTTATTGTATTTTATTGGCATTTAATCTCTGATGCCAGCTGCACATTCAACATACTTATTTAAAATGAATTTTAGTAGTTATATCCTGGGGATGGCTGCGTATGTGAGTGTCCAACAGCCCCAACAACATTTTATAGCTATATTGCCATAATTTTTCTAGCAGCTAAGGGGAGCTTTGTGGATATTAGAGCAGCTGAGCATTTGCTTCTAAGATCTAAATTTTAGATTTATACACTGACAAGAGATAGTTAATCCTTTTGTAGACCAGGCCCTTAAGGTTTGTCTGAATGGCAGAACTTGAAATAAGACCTTGGAGTCTTAATTCTTATTTCAGTTTCCAACCGTAGTTAATCTCTCCTCCACTTTTAAACAAAAGTTGTATTTTGATCCTACAGATTTCTTAAATCTTCAGACAGATACACACACCAGGAGGTCATTTTTCTGGGGATCTAGCCATGTTAGAGCAATGACAGCTTTTACTGCGGTGTGTCATATTACATCAATTTTCTAATTCAAGGGAGATTTCAGCAAATGCAAACTAAGATGATGAAGCTATCTACAGCGAAGTTAAAGATTTTAGACATCAGCTTAGAGCAATGATTGTTGTTCTTGTTGAACAGCAGTTCTTTATCAGTTTTCTCTTTTGTATTGTCTTGTGCTGTTCTAGTCTGGTAATGAAACGCATAGAACTGTACACATAATTTCAGGGGTAGTACTGACAAAGCCATGTAGAGAGGCACTGTTATCTCTCTGCTCCATTACAGTGACTCTGCTTATACAGTGCCTGAGTTCTGAATATAGTTGGGAAGCTTAATAAGCATAGGGAACTGGTGCAGAGGAAGGAGATTCTTTGCAAGAAAGGATTAAGGGATGGCAAATGCAGTTTCCTTTTATAAAATCCAATAAATCTGAGCTTTACGCCTCTGACTGAAGCACTGAGAAAGGTGCTGGAAATAGAAAGTAAAGAAAATATATCTATATATATATGGGTGTATAAATATATTTATACATATGTAATATATAGTAAATATATATGGGTGTGAATGTATATATATAAAAAACCCATAAGTATTGTTCAGTTATGTAATATGATTACAGATTTCAGATAGTTCTAGCAAATATCTTAGATGTGGAAACAGAGTACTGGTAATATCCTGTACTGATCCCCAAGAGATGGACTGCATGTCATATTTTAGGTCTCTCTGATTCCACTGTAAGAACTGATGCATGTGCTGTACCTCTCATTTACTGCTAATGTAAGTTAGCAATAATGCATATAAGCATCATCAGTGTAAAACTGCTGCAGGCGAGTAGCAAATCATGCTCTTAAGTTTCACAAGTAGGATTGTTGGCCAGAGCTGAACATTAGATGAGAAAGGGTGAATTAGGTAATTCATAGCATATATATAAAAAAAATAAATTGTATGTACAAGGAATTCCTGGGAGACTACGTTTGGTAATAGGCTTAAATTACCAAAAGCAGAACTTTTCCGCTGCATTCCTCACTTGTTTTATAACTCTCTTCCAAAGCTTTTGTCCACAGCATTTGTGAATGGGATATTGATTTTTATTTTGGAAAAGGAAGCAGTCAGCACTTGGATCTCCATAGCCATTTGGAATTTGGATGCAAATTAAATACTTTCATAATAAAAAAGAAAATTTAAAGTATGTGTAGATTCCTGTATCTATGCATGTACATGCATATTTGCTAATTACATTAACCACATGGCTGGAAAAACTGGCAGCCTGATGAGATGTTGAGTGATTTGGGATTAATGAAAGTAGAAAGTATTTAGCAGTTTATAGTATTAGAGCTAAATTTATATAGTTATATGTGAAAAAAAAAAATCACTATATAGAGTTAGCTAGACCTTAAACACATACTGGAAGAAAAAAGTCCAGATGATTTAACAGAGAGGAGAGACTTTAGCTGGAGCATTTCAAAGCTCAGCTGTCAAATACAACAGCTTGTTTTTGTAAGGTGCGTATCATCTACATTTTTTACTGTATTTCATTACAATGCTCTACTTTATTCTACACAGTTTGAATACATAAGAAATGCCTGTTGGTTTTCTGAGATCAGGCAGCTTCTGGCTTTCACTTACTGTTTTGAGCCCAGCTGGTGCATCTGTATTCTGCACATTAACGTTCTTGAAGGGAGCAGAGATAAACCCTCCTTTTGCTTTTTTCTGTCTTTAAAGTAATCCATTGCAACTTCCATTTTTATTTCTGCACTTGATAGTGTTCTGGATCTTCTTGGTCTTATCTAACAGAGCACCAAACAAGCGCTATATGTCAGGTAAGGTGTTTGACCAGAAATGCACTATTACTACTTCAGTGGCATTGTTTATCTCAGAGTTGAAATGCATTTTGCAGGTATTAAAAAGCAGCTTTTCAGACCTTTAGTAAGAGTGATGAATGCTATTTTCTGCTTTTCATAAATATCATAATCAGAGAGGTTAAAAGGATGCTTCCTTAGGTGACTCACTAACAAGCTTTAGTTTAGAGAAACATGGAGCAATGCAGCGAGAAAATTATTTGTAGGGCATGCAACAGTTGCAGAGGCAGAAGGAGGATAAATTACTGCTGAGTTTAAAAGAAGAATTGCATTAATAAAGGAGAGGAAATGTTTCTAAATAAAATTGGTTTTTCATTATGAAAATCCATATTTGTTTAAGCAAAAGAAATATCTTCACCCATAGTTATACCTGAATGCCGTAGATGGGCAAACAGAAAGTGTTTCCTCCTCTTCATTGATCTGTGTGTTTGGTTTTAGAGACCAGTCCACTGACTTTTAATGGTTTTGTATCCTGATAGTCCCTGTAGAGCCCATGCAGCGCCGGGTTAGGGAATGATTTCCAATCTGTTTCTCACTTCTCATGTGGATTCATTTATCTACGTTCAATTTAAAAGTTCAGTCAGTCATATTTCTGTAAGATCACCGAAGGCAATAGGGTAGCTACAAGGTTGCCAAGTGCATATGTTAACCTACAGTCTTTCCTTATGAGTGGTAATGATAGGAGACCTGAACTCATCTTTCAGATCCCTAACTTGGGTTGGCAGCAAGTTGGTATGAAGAATATCTTTAGAGTTGGAAGTAGATATTTTTCAAGTTGGAAAATCATCCACTGAGACATAATAAGCAGGAAACACCATGGTAGAGTTTTTGAAGTGGAATGTATTTTTCTAAGAAAGGTGAAGCTGAGGAAAGAGCAGAAATGAAGTGTTTTTTCCAGTTAACTCCATGTTATGCCTCCCTGCCTATGAAGACAGAGCACATACAGCTGTCATCTTATCTCAAAGCTTAGTGCTCCTGTGCTGAATTTTCCTCTTTGTAGTTATGTTTGAATTGCCACTTGCTTCCCTTTCTCAGTATTTTTCAGCTGAGGTTACCACTACTAAATTACCAGACAATGAAATAAGACAATAATAAGGAATTGTGATGGAGCTATAAGACAGCAATGGCAGCTTATAATTTGGCTTCTGGCGTGCTTCCATTTTGATGAATAATTCAATGCTATGGAAGGTTGTGAAAAGAAGCCACTTTGCATTAAACACTTAAATTTACCATGAAAGACTAGCAAGAATTGTTTAGGCACTGGAAATAACAGGCAAATCTGCCAGTTCTTCTTCAGTATAAGGTTGGTCCATGTGTCTGTTCTCATTCAATGTCCTTTGCAGACGGCAAGCAAGGACCTAGACAGGCTCAAGTGTCTATAATGAGTCTTTTGAAGGTGAAGAGTTTCTTCTAACTTCAAAACAGTGCTGTTCATTAATACCCTAATAAGGCAGTAAATCACAGGGCAATAAGGTTAGAATTTGAACACTTTTTTGTTTTATTCACAAAGCTCAAAGCTGCAAGTTTGCCAATAGCAGAATTGCCCAAATAAATTGTTTGTTCTATTAACATATTTCCAGTTCCATCTCTTTTTTGATTGTGCTTAAGACCATCAATTAGAATAAGAATATGAATAGAAATAATGAATTCATCGGAAAAATAATTCTGCATGAGAAAATTTTGTGGCTCATACAGATAAAGGAAATTAGAGTCTATGAGAAAGTAATAGACTTTCCTATTAAAATCTAACCATATAACGTCTTACTTCATAGCAGAGGAAAGCCTAATATGATAAGATTTTTTTAGCTTCTTTTAATTAACTTTCCATCCTATTAGACTTGATCCGCAGTTAACTTTCATTTCACAGGTATTCATGATTGTTATGCTCCTGAGAATTACTAAACCATGAAGCTCAGACATGATGGTTAATAGCTATGCAGTCATTTTTCAGTTGATTTTCTAAAAATGACCCCGAAATTTAAATGTAAATACTTCAGGTAATACAGTAAGCAATAATATGAAAAATATATTCAAATGTATGACTATATATCCCTTTAAATAGTGATTCCACAGCAATCTGACCTTCCCTGGTCTATGAATATTAACTGTTGGTTTAAAAAAAAAACCAAAATACACACCACACCCCCACATCCCTCCCCCATTTTGAAAGGTAGTGCTCCAACTTCTCTAACAAAGAAAACAATTAAACTTTTGGGATAGTGGGATATACATTATCTTATCATGGTGTGAAGATAAGGGAGAAAGAATGCCAAGGCCTCCCAGCTTACAAATGAGGTAAGCAGAATTAATCAATAGCAAAAAGCAGTCATCCTGCATTTTTGTTTAAAAAGTCTGTATGGACCCGAAGAATTCTGGTGTCCATCTCCTCAGCTTTATTCATGGACATACTGGCTTTACTTGTAGTTCTGAAATAGATGCAATTATCATAGTATGGAATCATAGAATTGTTTGGATTGAGAGGGACATCAAATATCATCTAGTTCCAACCCCCTCACCGTGGCCAGGGACACCTTCCACCAGGTTGCCAAGGGCTCCATCCAACTTGGCCTTGAACACTTCCAGGGATGGGGAATCCACAGCTTCTCTGAGAAACTTGTTCCAGTGTCTCACCACCCTCACAGTAAAGAGTTTCTTCCTAATATCTAATTTAAATATACCTTGTTTCATTTTGAAGCCCTTGTCCTATTGCTACACACCCTTATAAAAAGTCTTTCTCCAGCTTTCTTGTAGGTCCCCTTTAGGTACTGGAAAAAGGTGCTGTAAGGTTTCCCTGGAGCCTCCTCTTCTCCAGGCTGAACAGCCCCAACTCTTTCAGCCTGTCTTCACAGGAGACAAGCTCCAGCCCTCAACTCCATGGCTATCCTCTGGACTTGCTCAGGTCCTTCTTATGTTGGGGGCCCCAGATATTAATATCATCAATATTAAAGTAAGTTAACTTTTGGAATGAGATCTGTTTCTCTTCTAATCCAATCTTTTATGAAAACAGAGCAAATAACCTTCCCAGCCACTTTCTTGCTGTAATGCAACCTCTGATAAACAGCTTAAAGCGTTGGCTTCTGAATCACAGTAGAGTTTATTCCAGTCATTCACGATGTTGAAAAAGAGGATTCAAACTTGCCTGCAGCAGTCTTTCATTGCTGTAATCCTGAACTTTCAAAAGGAAATTTGCAAAAACAGCACTCTCTCTTTATGCTTCTGCACTTCATGGCTAGTATTAAACTTGCCTGTAAAAACAAACAAACAAGAAGTCCTGCCAAAAATCCATCCCCAAAAGCCTGAGTCACAGCACTATCCCCTCTTGTCTTTTCCAGATGATAGACAGAACTAGCTCACATGTTGAAAGCTCCTACACAAAGGGTTCCCCCTGCAGTGCTTCAGAGCTAGATAGCTCATATGTTAGTTAGCTCTATTGTGTCTGAGGCAGTTACAAGTGCTGCCTAGTAGGAGAATTGACGTCAAAGCATGGATTAATAGGCATTTGCCATTCTGTCTCCAAACACCTCTGCTTGAGATCTCAAGGGGATTCTAGTGCTTTTAAACATTATCACAATCAAAAGGAAAGAGCATCTCACGTTGTGTGAACTGGTGTGAGAGAACACCACCTAACATACTGCTCAAAAGCTTGGCACTCCATTTTTCCTTTCCAGAGGAAGAGTTGGGGCTGTATTTATTTATGTTTACAGACTATCAGGGTTTCTCCCTAGGGTTTCCCACCACTTCCCAGTGGTAATCTTGTAGAACATGTCAACAGTCTACTTGGTAGGGAACTTCTCATCAGTAACAATCTCTAATGTAGCATTTTTCCTCTACAGGTTACTGGGTATTAAAGCCTTAGTGTATCCAACATCAGCTCGTTTTACTGATGGGGAACTTGGCCTAGCCATTTAGGATGGCTGTGAGGCAGTCCTTGTATTAATTTTGAGGACTGTTTTGCCTTGTTCTTGGCTGGAGACTGAAGTCCCATAGTCCTAGGACTCAGTTCTGGACTTCCGAAGAAGTCTTCTTGTAACATGAGGAAAATAACATTATGAGCAGGGTTGTACTGCTTCCATTATTTGGAAGATGAGCTTATGAATCCCTGATTTATTGCAGTTTTTTAACGTGTGCTTGAATAGGTCACTTCAATTCTTAACTCTTTCACCCCAATTACTCTAGGAGGAAACTTAAAATTGCTCAAACTCGGTAGAAGAAAACATGCCGTATAAGAATCCCTATCATGCCCTGTGATTAATAAAAGAAATAAGTTTAGGTGTGAAGGCACAGGTAAATGAATCTTGTTCAAAACCTACTGGAATAAGCCTCTTCCCAACCATCACACTGTAAATTGTCTTCACTCTACATTTTACAAGGAACTGATGTTCACAATGCTGAAAAGACATGGTTCATTATTTCTTCTCAGTAATTGCACTATTCAGCTTGATATGATTACCAAGGATATTGTGTATTGTTAGTTGGAATTCATCACCATGTTTGTATAGTCCAACTTACATGTTCACACCCCTGTTCTTTTCTACAGCTTGTCAAACACTTTCCTTGGTACAGTGTGTACAGTGTTAAAGGTCTGTGGTTGTACTGATTCCCATATATCCTCAAAAATAAGGTGTAGCTGCATCAGTGGAGACTTCTAAAGTGGAATGCTTTTGATCTTGAATGTCTTCCAGAGACATAAGAACTGCCTGGGATGATCCTGGATTATTTAGCCATCCCAGAAGTGGACAACACTTTTCTTTTTGTGGTTTTTCTTTGCTTTATTTTGTTTACAACTCCAAGATAAAAAGCACAATAGCTATCTCTGGATACAAGCTGCAAATGCAGGTTCTTCCCAGCACTGATTTATGTCTGTAAGAGGAATAGGAAACACTAAAAAAAGAGGGGTTATTGAGGGCAGAACTAGAATCACTACTTTTCCCTCAGAAGATAAGTTTAAGTTCATTGCAAGAGAAACCTTTTACCAGTGATTCTACTATGCTTTGGGTTCTCCTCTTGCAAAGCAAGGGAGGAAGTTCCATCCACTGAGTTACTTGCGGCTGGATTAGCTGCCGACTTTGAACAGGTAATGTACTTATGCTGCTTTAGGGATTAATTAGATTACTTTGTAGGATCTTTCAACAGAAATGGCAAATGTAGCCTAGTATGCAAGTGATTAAAAATATTGCACTGAAAAAGGGTTCTGTCTACTTCGGAAGTACACAACCTCCTTTCAGGTAGTTGTAGAGAGTGATAAGCTCTCACCTTAGCCTCCTTTTCTTCAGGCTTAACAATCTCAGCTTTCTCAGCCACTCCTCATAGGACCTTCCAGACCCTTCACCAGCTTTGTTGCTGTTCTCAGGACATGTTCCAGCACCTCAGTGTCTTTTTTGCAGTGAGGGGCCCAAAACTGAACACAGAACTCAAGGTGTGTCCTCACCAGCACGGGGAGACACTCACTGCCCTGCTCCTGCTGGCCA
>QWTY01012360.1:0-14453 GCA_008033365.1 Pseudorectes ferrugineus
GAACAAAGATTAAAAATGAGAGCTTAAGAAAAAAAAAGAGAAAAATAATCTCACTAGCTTCTGTGCTCATCTGGTACCCTGTTACCAAAATATTTAAGCACCTAACTAGTTTCTGCATCTATCACCTTGTGGACAAAATACACAGCATTATTCATTCTGTCTATGCAGAGGTAGAAGGAGGAGAGGATGAGAGGATTTCAGCATGGCTGCACACCTGAATCAACAAATGACTAAGATATTTGTAATTTGGTTCTGAGAAAGAAGAAATTTTTTTTAAGAAAAGAGAACTCCTGGAATAGGTGCAGATAAAAAACACATAAATACTTTTCTTGTTACTTCTGCCCTGTTTTAGCAGAGCAGAACCTTATACATAGTTTGTAAATAAGAGAGACTCATGTAATGGAGAGGGGATGCCTTTTGCAGTCTCAGAAAAAAACAGCTTCAGAACCAAGCAAGGCAGAGATGGCTGCATAAACACACGTGGAAGGCAGGCAAAACTAGACTCTACTCAAGCACCTGCTCCCTGCTATGCCCTAGTCCTGAAATGAGCAGTTGTGTTCCATTTTTCAAACCCATTCAAGTGATTCTGAACAGAGACTGGGGAAACAAGCACAAAAAAATCCTCCTTCTGCCTAAAGGAGCAATAGCATAAGGAGCAAAGGTAGAAGATTTTCTCATGCTGTGCCAGGACTTTCTCTCCAGCTGTCAGCCAGGGACTTACCCTAGTCCTTATGTGAGCTTCACTCTTTCCATTAGTCCATATCAGCCCCATTTCATCTGCTTCACCAATAGGCTTTTGCTCCTCCTTTTAAGGGTTCCTTCCGTGCATACAACCTCTTCCTAGCCAAATCCACCAACAAAAATACCTTTATTAGATTACATTGATTCAACAGAGATCTAAGCAAAGTTATCTGTCAAAACCCAATTTATTTGTTAAAGAACAGGCATTCGTTTGCTCCATTAGGTTGCAATGGGTTATGCTCTATCCTACTGCCCGCACTAGGTCTAGCTTTTTTTCACTTGGCTTGCAAATACTATGAACTGCCTTTCCTAAATATCAGTTCAGCAGTCAAGAACGGTAAAAAAAACCAAGGAAACCAAAAACCCCACAAAAGCCAACCAAACAAATAGAATACTGGGATTTTTCTGTAGTTCCTAGCAAAGAACACCATTATGTCATTATGTATATCACGTATAAATTGAAGGTTTTCTCACACTTTATGTGCCCTGGGTTGTGCTATCCCCTCAGCGCAAAACCAATAGGTTTCACAGCTCAGGCAGAGGTAACAATGATAAGCCCAAGTGAGGCATCAGGGGATGTTCACCTTGGGGTCACTGTGGAGGAAACTGGATCTTCAGAGCCTCTGTAACATTTTTCTGAATTTGCTTGCCTTTGACACAGAGCATGAACGTGGCAGGTGCTAGCACCAAGTCAAGCATCACAAGTTTACCGTGTCTCTCAAAGCCTTCAGTGGGCATCGCCCCAGCTGTCCCCAAAGCCACAGAGATGTACAGGATGCACTCAGCCTGAGCACACAAGCAGCCTGCAGGAGAAAGCCATAAGGTCTTGACACCCCACCTGACCTGTGATTTCACTTGTGAGTGGAGTGGTGAGAAGTCATTGAGCAGCAGTGAGGTTCAGCTTTTGTTTTCTCTAACAAGATTGAACAAAATAGACTGTGTGGAGAGACAAGTTCAATAAATGCATGACAGGTTTGGGCATTTGCCGGGTTACACAGTTGCCCTCAGTGGGCATTTTGCCAGAGCTCCAGCTTTTACATTAATGGGCATTTAAGCTTTTCAGGTAAGAGAGAGGGCCTGCAGGAAGCTACAAGGTCATTTACAAGGTAATGGTCACTTTTTTTCCTGTTTTCAAAAGGATATAATTATATAGTTTCATCTTGTTAATGTTAGCTTTGGAATAAATACCTAATACTAGTCTTGTGTTGCATAGCACTGTTCTCAAATCTTCATTGTATTTTATATACATATATATATGTGCGTGTATATATATATATATATATATATATATATATATATATATACTCAGAGACATGATTTTGCTGCCGAATCCTCCCCAGGATTCTCACTAGAGAAAAAGCATTACAGCCACCATTGTATGCAATTGAAAGGACAGCTGAGCAGGCTGAGACTTGTCAGCCTGGAGAAGAGACAACCAGGTAGCATATGACAGAGGTCAACAAATTAAAGAGTGTCTTTGAAAAAAATGGATAAAAATTGACTGTATGTGGTGTCTTTCCAGCTCAAAAACTAAGGGACACAACCTGAAATGTGCAAGAACAAGGTTCAGGAAAAATAAAAGACAGCAGTTCTCTTTGTTACAGAACTCCTTGCAAAAGGATATTGTGGATGGAAAAAGTTTGCACAGGCTGACAGGGAACCTGTACCAGAAACTCAAAGAAGCTGATATTTTAGGGCTATCAAACAGTAAAAACCACACATCAGGTCTATGAAATGTTGGGAATTGGGAGTGTACTTGGAGGAAGTATATTTCTTTCCTTACTTTTATTCTTCCCTGTGCACCTTCTTGTAACCACCTGCATAGAGGGCTCAGTGAACCCTTAGACAGAGGCAGAACAGATGTTCTTAAACTCTTGAATTTCCTGTCTTTCACAGATAACCTATATTGGGTTCCTATTCATGTAGTGCCCTAACACCTAGTTACAAGGCAATCAGTAGATGAGCAGAAATTCTAAGTCAGACCCCTAGAGCCTAGAACAAATATTTTAACCACACCAGAACTTTCCTCTGTGATAGAGAGCACGCTGCTCTTCCAAGTCCTTTTCTGGAGGAAAAAGTATCCTGAGATGTGGCTCACAGATCCAGCAGCTCACAGATTTACAGTACATTAACTATGGTCATGGGAAAATGTTGGTTTTTCTTCTATAAAGAGGGTCTTGTGTAATATGTAAATGCCACAAGGGATTAGCACAAGAAATTATTTTTGCAGCGTGTGAAAGTGTGCTGTGCCAATTCTCAGAAGGTCCAGCTCCAGCCAAGCCTCATGACAGACCCAGAGGCAAGTGCACAGCCCTCAATACCATTGCCCATTAGAGATGGGCAGAACCAGCTGAGAAGTCAGAAACACAGACAAAAACAGTAATTTACAATAGTTTCATTGCCCAACCTATCTGAACTAGTCCTGACAGAAAACAGTTCAAGCAGAAAATCCCCTTTCTTTTTTTTTTTGTAACATAATATTTTACAGATATTCCATCCTTATAGGAAAGTCCTACAAAATTAAAATGAGAAGAAAGCTCATGAACTTCAAAAAAACTGGACTCAATATTTTCCTGATCATGTTACATAAGTTTCTATATGAAGATAGACTACGTGAAATTGTGGAGGCTTTCTGACACTGAGTGTAATGAGATAATTTTACCATGTTTGTCAAAATAAAAACCAATTTTTTTTTTTAAGTATAGGCTTACCTGAGGCACCCATTGTGGAAAAAATTCTCTTAATATCTTTTGACAAGTTAGTTCTGTTTGTTGTGCGAAGAACATCTAAAACATGGTCACATAAAGGCCATGAGGTCTTTGCAAATACATTTTTCAGCTTGGTATGTGTTCTGCACTTTATATGGGAAAGTAATATAAAGGGACTAGAAGATGCATACAGGTTGGGAATAAGATTACTATTATTATCTATGCACAAATATTCCAGGTTAAACTAAGTATATTTGCAAGGTTCGGATTCTTTCTTGTCAAAATATGGAAAGTGGTGGCTTAGAATAGACTGAGAAATTATCAGGATCACCCTTTTTTATTTGCTAGAACAAAGTATTTTAAAGACTGACTGATCCGATTCCCAGGCTGCCCATTAGTTCTCAAAACAATGATGTAGCAGTTCTCCAAATTTAATCACCTGCTATCTGTTCATATTTATAAATTGGGTATTTGGGCTATAAAATGGTGTCCTACAGATCAGACATATCTCAAATGAAAAAAGTCCTAACCAGAATAGTGAGCTCTTTTGCACATCTGAAGTTACCAATTCACGCTTAAGGCTCCAAATAATTATGAAAGAGACTGGAAAGTCCAGCAGACCACAAATGGCATGAAAGAAGCTTGCAGGATTAGACACGGTTTAAGTAATATTGTTGAAAATATACAGTAGAGTTTAAATAAAAAGCAAACTGTAATGCGCATAAAAACTTGAACAGGAAGCAGACTGAAAAACAACTACAAGCGAGGAGGGAAAGGAACAAGTCTATTTGATCTTTCCAGCTGACTTAAATACGAACACTAAAAAAAAAAAAATAAAATAGTGACAACTAATTTGTGATGTAAAATTATTCCTGGTTTAATTAAATTAAAATAAATGAATGTGATTAATTATCTAGGTTGGGAGATGTGTCTACCCAGACAGAATTCCTCTCTCACACCCATTGAGGGGAAGCAGGTGGATCAGAATGACCTAAATTTCATTCAGTGTTGGAAATTGAGGGTTAGATTTTCAAAGCTTTCCAAAAGGTTTCAACTACATACCACATTCCCGGCTTCATGACTACACCCTCTGGAGCACTGCAGTGACTTTTCTTATATCCTCACTATTTTTTCCTACTGCAACACAACAGGCAAATACAGCAACAAAATTTTATTTGGATTGTCTCCTTTTCTTGGAAACATAAAATACTTTTTTACAGAATAAGAAATTACAGAAATTACTCTTATGTTACTACCCACCACATCATTCTGATTCTATCCTCAGCATCCTTTTGAAAGTTCATGAAATGAACAGGACAGCTTTCATACCTCTTGTGTATATTCCCTACCCTGTATTAAAAATTCTGGTACCAAGCTGCTGCTCTGGTTATGGAAGAATAGCTTTTCTGATATATTAAACAAAGACAGCAGACCTTCCAAGATTTTTTTTTTTTTTTTTACATAATCTCCTGGCCTGCCAAGTGGCCCAGCACATGGTGTATACAGATGCACTAGAAGACAGACAACTTTCATACCATAAATTCCTTTGCTACTCTTCTGCTGTGAATGACAACAAAACTTTCTGCTCATTTCAGTGGCAATGATTCCAGCCTTATCAAAGATTGCCAGTCTAGTTATCCAGGCGTAACAGTAGTTTGTGTTTTAGAATAACTTTTTCTGACCCTCTTTTCCATTTTACTTCTGTACTCCCCCCACTGCCTTTTTTTTCTTTTTTTTTTTTAAGAAGCAATTTGCTTTCTACCATTTGCTTTCACAGCAGGGCTGTTATCAGCACTAGTCACTAACAGAGGACAGCTGGTAAGGGAGAGGAAAAAGTCAGATCCTTAAGAACATAACCATGGATTTAAACGTATGAGCCTGCACTGTAAATTGTTTTGTTATGCAATTTGTATCAAACTCACTCCATAAGTCAGGAGCATACCCTGCAGCATGTAAAGTTCATAGAAACAGTGAAGCTAGACCAAAAAGCACACGTTTGAACAGATAAAGCAAACCAGGAGGCCATTTGTTGCAGAGCAGCCTTTGTAATTCTGAGAACTGGTCCCACATTCTGAAGCGGATAAAGTTGTTTGTAGAAAAAAAGATGAGACTCACAGCTGGAGGAAACACAGGTGTCAAAGTCTGTTGTTACTGCTTTTGTTGTGGCTCCAAACAGTCAGCCATACTTGATATGGAAGAAAGACAAAAAAAAGAGATAATTGAGCAAGTTCAGCCCAGGACTAAATGCGTGCAGCAGCCAGGTGGGTCATATTTTCCTCTAGCTTATCTTTTCCATAATTAAGTCCTTCCTGGCGAAGACAACCAGATAGCTCAATTCAAGGCAAAGACCTGGACTGCTGGTTTCAACCCATCTTCAGCAGCAGCTTCAGAACTGACTTTAGAAGGAATTGCACTTACACCAGAGCTGAATTTGGCTCACTGCAAGGAAACATTTTTAACCCCTTCTGCTGGTTCATCTTCCTGGATATTACCCTGTTGGTTTCCTCTAACCTATTCAGCAGCAAAGTTTCAAACTGAAGACAGTAGTCTAAAGGGGAGCTGGAGCTTGCTGAAATCACTGCCTAAAACGCAGCCTGTCCCCCTTAGAAATCATTTGATACCATTACTGATTTTTCCTTTTGATTCAAACCTGAACTGACTAGCAGACCTTGACAGCTGCCTCTGCTCTTTCCTATTAAAAAGCTCGGACATGACATTGGTTTTAGAGGAGAAAGTGGCAGGGAATCAGACTCTGCACTGGCATTCCAACGGTTTAATTGAAGATGAACACTTTGTTCAACTCTTGCCCCTTTCCCTGGGGTGGCCAGCATTGCTTCAAACGCCTGCTGACTTAAACGGAGACAGCTGCAGGACACAGACTCATGTATCACAAGCTGCGTGCAACAGGAGATAGCTGAAGGGCAGAACTTCAAAGCTGTTTGCTGCAACCACCCGGACTGCACGGGGCTGCTGCCACTGCCAGCTGGTAGCTCCAAGCTCGAACGTGGGGACGTGGCCTCGCAAGCAACTTGACATTTGCCATATCGTGGAGGTGCTGTATATCCACCCCAGAGAGGCCGGAAGGCAGCGGCGAGGAGAGTGCTGATTGCATCGACATTTTTTTCAGGCTAGTCAGGCTTCTCCAAGAACTGATAGCAGTACGTCAGTGTGTGGGGTTTCCTCCCCTTTCAAGGAAAGGGCTGCATTTAAAGTGAGCAAGAAATTAAATTATTTTAGCTTGCTTCCTCCAGCACACTAGCTTCAAACATTATTTTAAAACTTGTGTGGAATTAAGAAAAAAAATTCAAAAATTATTGCTTGGTACTTGAAGAGCATCTTGCAATTCTTCCACAGGAAATTATCCACACCCTGATCAGCATCAAAAGACTCGGGCAGTATTAGCTGGGAAAGACTTAGTGGCCCCTAACACTAATTTGAATGCATGATTTTTTTTCGGCCTCATGCAGGAGAATCTAGTATAGAAGACAATTCAGTGAATTCAGCTGAGATGGTGTTTCAATACAGGGATGTGTGACCATAACTTATGCCTTATCTCTGCTGCCAGTATCTGACACAGCATTGGCTGAGCCACTCAGTGTGGCTACAGTTTGGAATCAATGGGTCAGTTTCAGACATGCCAAAACTTGGACACATGTGCTACTAACTTCAGAAAGCAATAGAGCCGGTAACACTAATTCACCATTTTAACCAAGCTCTACCAAATGCATGACTGAAGAAAAAGAGGAAAAAACTAAGCCAACTTGGGGCCTTTTTCTCACCCTTTTCACATTAGAACGGACTTGCTAACTTAAACTAGGTCTAAGAGGGTCTCCAGCAACCAGAAAGTGCAAGGCACTGTAGATTACTGGTTGTGTGGTGGCAGTGCCAGAAAAGGACAGTGGACTGGCAGATCATGCTCAGAAGATGCCTTCATGGGGCTTGCCCAGATCACTTTACGTGTTTCAGTCGTTGTGTACAAGACTGAGGTCTCCTAATCCACATGCATTTTATGTTTCTAGAAGCTGACACCAAGCCTCCCTCTTGCTCCATGACCTCTTGTGCCAGCTTCACCTGGCTGAAAGAGCCTTGGGAAAGGAGGCAGTGGTGCTCTGTGGCTAGAAATAGTTGGGTGCTACCTCAAAGGAGATGGGTTGGAAGGGGCACATTCCCTGACTACAGTGTCACGTTCAAATCACCACACCCCAAAACCAAGCCCAGGGAGAGTAATGCTAAGCAACCTTCATCCTCACTGCTTCACCCTCACAAAAGGACTACAGCAGGATGGAGAGCTGCCATCACAAATGTATTTTAACTGGAGAGCCACAATCTTATGTTCTTATTTCCTTCCCAACCTCTGTTTCTGGGGTCACACCATTAACAATCACCCATTGTTCCAAATTAAGAGCAAATGAAATGTATAACCATTAGAGCTGAAGGTTCAGTGTTGTTGGATGTTCTGCTTAATTTATTAACCCTCTTTCAACTTCCCCTGCTGAAAGGAAAAGGCAAATTCACTCAACCACATTGGGCCTGTAGTGTTGTGGTTCAGATGAAAGAGGTTCTCAGGACTCTTCCACAGATCCTTCACCTTGCAAACTATTTAGGCCCAATTTCTTCAGAAAATCTTCACACATCTATGTCAGAGGTACTACATAACAATGGACATGCACCCATGTCATGTTTGTTGTCATATAAACAGGGATGCTCTGGATATGCACCCACGTGTGGTAATTTCTGTCACACCACACTTCAGCCACTTCTTACCCATGCAACACACTGAGCAACTTTCTTTACTAATGATATTTAGACTCAATGAAATACTCCTCAGCAGGTGTAGCTGCAACAACTTATTAACGGATGGTTTACAACAGATCGGTAGATAGAAAACAAAATCCTTCCACTATTTCTGTTTGGTTAGGAAGACTTCTTTATTCAGGTAGGAAAGGACTATGATTGAAGCACAGACATGAAGAGTCCCCATTACAAAATCAGCATAAGTGATTTTGTTGACTGACGCATTACTAGTGGAGCCTGAAGAACACGGATCTGCTGCTCAGTACGAGGCATACCCGACTTATTTTATCTGTTGCAGGGTGATATTTTGCCTCCAATTACATCCAAAAAATGCTATTGATTTAGACAACAGCTGTCCCGCTAGCCTTGTGTTAACTGTTCAGGGACTATAGTGTGAAAAATCTCTTGAAGTGTCGAAAGCACCACACACCTCGAGCCACCAAAGGGCACTACTCAACAGTAAGAGAGAGAAAGCCATGCAAAGATTTCTCAGGACAAGCCAAGTTATTGGGAAGGAAATGATCCCTGTGCTGCTTCTTCTGCCTTTTCCAAGAAGTTTCCTACTGTCAGCTGTCTGCAAATTCCACAAGGCTGGAAACAAGTTGATAACTGCATCTCTACCACAATACTTGAGGGAAGACCCTCCTCAAAACCTTACTACGATGAAGGAAATCCATCTACCAGTACTGATCACCAGTACACTAGCAGGTTCTGATTCTCAGTGTGAACAGCATAAATTTGAAGGCACACCAGAAATTCTAATAAGTGCTTACTTACTTCCAGTTCACTAACCATGCAATGGGGAATAGTAAAAGAATGACTTCTGTAACTGCAAATATGTCTCTGTCTCTTAAATTTCCCTTTCATTCAACTGATGAGGTTGGTGAAGAATCCTTTTGGCCCCACAAATGGATTACTACGACACTGGAAAATTTTTCTTTTTTTAAGAAGTGAGCATTAGAGACCCAAATTTCAGAGAGCAAACTACCAAACAAAAAAAAAAGTAACTTTCAACCACAATTCTAAGGCAACTTGTAATTTGGAACAATTGGAGCTGGTCATTCTGCAACCTGCAGTAAGTATGTACCATTCTGTATTCAGTCCTCAGGCAGCTGTATCAGTAGGGGAGGCATGGTACAGCTTTTATTTATTCTAATCTGCTTTGTTGTTCTCTGTAGCACAGAGATCATTAAGAAGTTTTTCAGATACAGAAAAACATAACCCAAATTTTTAATGACCTCTATCTCAGTTCCTCCCTGCATATGCAGCTGATTATTTTTCAGTTGCACATTTGCTGGGCCTTTCTTTATTCTGGTCAGTCAAGAACACCTAAGAGCTACTAATAAAAGGTGACTACTTCTCTAAATATTCTGGCACCTGGGGAGAAGGCATACTATGCATCCAACCTTCTTCTGCTCTTAACCTTTGGAATTTTTGAAGACAATAGAACAGAGGTGGCATGTCCTCTAAAATCAGACTTTCCTGTTTGAATTTGGATTCCAAATCAAGGCAGGAAGACCAGAAGCAACTACTCCTGGGATTTCCAAACTGCACCTGGCTATGTATCTCCTTCGGCATTCATTCCATACACACAAATGAAGAGGACAGAACATGAGACACACACAGGAGGCTCTTTCAGAGCAGAGGGGAATTTTGCAAGCGTTTGGGGGAATAAAAGTCACAAGCATTATAACTCTGTCAATAATGCATTATACTTGAAAGGGTCTGGGTATATCTATCACTTAGCAAGTTACAGTCTCCCTTCTAGGGGAGTTTCTGAATATAAAACCCTTACCTGATTTGATGGACCAGTGCTTTCAAGCCAGTCAGCACCTGCTCTCCAACTTGATATACTCTCAAACTGTTTTAAGTGAAGCCAAAGGATCAAAACTTAATTAGCAGTGAAATACTTCTTATACTGATCGGTTTGCACCAGATCTCCTGAGGGACATAGATTTGTCTCTATCTGGAATCCCCACCCTACCCTCAGCTGCTCGTTAGGAGGCTTGTGTTTTGTCATTTGGCAGACGCTCACCTGCCGCTCTGCTGCGACGGAAGAGCGCTTTTGGCAGCACAGGCTGCGTGGCTCTGGGAGCTGGGGAGGCAAGCCGTAGCAGCTTCTCCTCTCACGAGCACTCTGGCTCTGCCAAGACAAACAAGACAAGGTGACATGCTTTTCTTGCTGCTCCTCTGTAGAGAGACTCATGAGTTATTTGTTGGTCCCATGAGAGGGGTTTTATTTCTTTTTCCTGCAGGGATAACAGCCATTCAGGTGTAACACTTCGATTAAAAGGCTTTCCTTCTCTGAAGCCACAGCAGGGAGAATCACACCTCTGCTTAGGAAAAAGGCTTTGCTTCCAGCAGAATTGCAGAGGTGAAGCCACTGTAAGTGGGATTTTCACAGGTGGTGCCAGATGCCCGGTTCAGTCTCTCATGAGGCCTAAGCCAACGCTTTAGCAACTCAGGAAATACAAAGGTATAATGAGTTGTTGTAAAGGAATGACACTGGCAAGAATTCAGGCCATAAGGGTCTTAACACCTCTGCTGAACAGAGCCTGTTACTACCAGAAAGAAGAAAAACTCCATCACAGCCTAGAACATCTGGGCCCCGATGGCTTCCTCACTTCCTGCAGCAATGACTGAGTTTTTTGGTCACTTATACAACACAAAGCTAACCTTGTCATTCCCTTAATTTTTGCAAATCTCTGAACACATCTGTCTAAATATCCATGACCTAGAGGGGAAAAATAATATATTTAAAATATGAAATTGGTGCCAAATCTAACTCATCAGTCTCTGCTAGGATTCCTGAAAGTCTTGGGAGGTGGGACCTCAAGCAGTTTATTTTGGCATCCTTCTCAGCTAGGGAATCTTTTGGATTGCAGTCACTCTGGAAGGGACCTGTGCTTTGGAAGAAAGCACGGTAAGCACTAACACGAAAGCAGAAGAAAGTCTTATAGTGCAAAAGCAGGGAAAAAATGATAAAATTGATCTGACTCAGTGTTTTTCATTCAGGGAGAATAAGAAGGCAAGAAAAGGAATAAAACAGTTTAAAGTGGTGAGAAAGTCCTTTTCATCTAGATAATCCCTTTGACCACACAGGATTGCTCTTCCCACAATTCAGGTGTTTTGTCCCTCCTTCCCCTTCAGACTTCAAGGGAAAGGAAACTGTAACAATGTATTGCTACTATCTCTGAGATATATCTTTGATTAAAAATGTTTCCATTGCTAATATCATGCTACTTGCACTGACTCTTCTAGCTGTGCACCAAGATTCAGCCCCAAACACAAGAAACAAGGGAAATAAATACAAATGTCCTCCTGTAAGTGGAAAGCTCATTTACCTTTTGTCTTCTATATTCATTTTATAGTCCCAATGTTTTTTCATACACTTTCTGATCTGACACGAAGGCTAGAGTCTTACTGAAGTTCAGTTCTCCTTTCTTAAGGAAACAACCAAGCAATCAAGGTAACTATTAGTAATTATTTCAAGTTGCAGTTGTGACTAGGATATCAAAAAACGAACCAGACAAAGGGTTTTTTCAGCTAACTGTGGTTTCTTATCTTCCCACAGCTATTTTTAACATCAGGCCAGTATTTTAGCTTTGTCCGGTGAAAATAAAGAAGAGAAAGAAAAAGTTGTTGCTACATTTGTAAGTCTTCCAGGGTAGCTGCAGAGCTGTCACTCAGGCACTACGCTGACCTGGGTACCACCTCTGCTTTGTCTGGACAGTGTTTGAGCCAGAGTCTGCAGGTGTGACCCCACCTGCCAGGCTGCCTGTCTGGGCTCACACGGCCACAGTCTCTCCTGCTCAATCTGCATATTTCACATAGAATAAAACCCTGTTCAGGGCCCAGTAAGCAAAACAACTTCATCACTAAAAAGTTAGATGAGTCATGGTGAAAGAAAAGGTTTGCAGTCCCTGCTGCAGGAGACATTTACACACTTAAATTAAGTAGTTGGTGTAATGCAGCCAGGAGCACAGATCTTATTCCTCCCAGGTGAGTGCACTAAGCCCCACAATTATTCTCTCAGGGGCCTCCAAAATATTTCAAGTATTTTCCCAATAAAATTACAGCAATAAGAGGAGTTAAGAACTTCTCTCTCCTCCACTTAAATAATGTCTTTATATCTGAGTGATATCAATTCAAATGTCCTCAAGGTGAGGAAAAAAATGTAATCCTGGCCTCCCACACGCAAATTAAGGGCCTTAATCACCAAATTCTTGGATGAAAGGGATTGCATTTACTTTGTCATTTCCTCTCCTTAAAAGGGCCATTAAACAAAATGTTACATTTGACAATATTTTATCCTGAATAAGAAAAATCCATTTACATCCTAGCTGGAAAAAAAAAAAAAAAATTCTGCAGAAGTAAAACTTTCGTTAAAATTTTCAGTTAACCTGAGCTGAATTTCTTCTCTAATTTTTCTCCATTTAATTGCCAACCCAACTGGAAATAGCCATCATTCACATAAGCAGAGACCAAATTTTTGTTAATCAATGAGATGATTTAACTAAAACCTTCTGTAAACAATCTGTTTGAAAAGCTAACAGTTTTCTGTGTGGATTGCCTATCCCTCCTTTCTTAGGGACTTCTGTTTGAAGATGGGAATTGAAAAAAAAAAAAAGGCAGTTCTTGATTGAATCCTGTCCTGTGCAGTCTCAGCTTGTAAGGAATTTTGTTTAATTAATTGGCTATAAATATATATAAATACGTGTCTACATGTTGCTTTAAAAGAGAGATCAGCTAGGAGCCCACCTGCTTCCCATTGCTGGAATCAGACTTTCATTATAATCCAGTCCTTCTATGCACTGCTTATACTTGTTTCACCAGGGAAATGGGTTAAAAACCTCTCCTGCCAGCCAACTGGACTTGTACCATTAACTATACTATGACCAGCAGGAAAGTTTCTTTTTTCAAGGCACGTGGGTTACATCCCTTCACATTTTTTCTCTCACTGTTAGCACTTTCATCATGGCCTCTCATCTGTTCAGAGACCCTACCTAGGATCCATCTCAATTATTCTCTGCTACTGACCCATCCAGCAAGACATGGAAATCATAGAATCTTCTAGGCTGGAAAAGGCCTTTAAGATCAAGTTCCTCAGCTCCCAGTTCTAGAGTTACCCACTGGAATGGCATCTTCAGAAAGATCATTACTAATTCACAATGAGGCCGCAGGCTCTTACCGTAGATATTGACGTTGTCCATCTCATTAGAAATTTTGTAGTTGAATACTGGAAGTTGCTGAAAACATTCCCAGTTATTAAATCAGGAAGGAATAAGGGCTGGGACAATCAGTACCAGTAGAAACATCTGGGGAAATTTGCCTTTTTATGCCTTGTTTTATATTTCTTCTCCTCTACTAGGGGTAAAGAGAATCTGGAAAGTCTTGAAAAATTTGTGTTCTTTCCCAAAAACAAAGGAGGGTTTCGGAAAGAAGACTGGTATTTTTCTTGCTGTCCTTGGGTAGCCAAAACTAAATGGAGTTATTCAGCACTTAAAACAATTGGCATAGTTCACAACCACTAAAAAGAAAGAACTCAAGCTTGCTGAAAATGGAACTTCCATTCAAAAACTCTTTTGTATTTTAAATGATGAAAAGAGAAAGAAGAAATGAAAAAATTTCCTATTCTTTCAGGTTGGTCAGAGTTCCAGGCAGGGACCTGACACCCCCAGGGGCAAGCTGTTGGGAATCTGGGATGCCAGACTGGCAGGAGTAAGCCTTCCTCCCCATCTATCAGTGAACAAAATGGGTTCTTGAAAAATCCAGCCAGCCTGTCCTCACAGCAAAATGTTAAGTTTGAACATTTGGGCTGAATTGTTGAGCCATCCTTGCCTCACAAATCCCCAGTTCCTTCTGTACGTTCTGTACCTGGCTCCTCATGGCCAAACAAGGCATTACATGGGGCTGGTAGATGCAATTCTGCATGCTACCTGTACCTTACAATACCACAGACCAGTGCAAATGTGGCTCAAGAGGATGCAAGGTAGCTCATGCAGAGTATTTTAGTGGCAGAAAAAAATTTAGAAGTGTTACTGCATACCTAGTCAATGAATGATATCTTTCCGGGAAGGAATTACCTTGTATTTTTCTAGAGACCTCAGTCAATATCTGAATCAGGCTGTGCTTAACATAACAAGTAGCTGTGTGTGTGCAAGCAGATACAGATTTGTTTGTGTATAAACAGAGCTGCAGCCTCTGCCC
>QWTY01012362.1:0-12710 GCA_008033365.1 Pseudorectes ferrugineus
TTACATTGTAACCTAGGACACTAGTCAAATAAACATACTTGTGTCCATTACCATCGTGCAAAACACATCAAATTGAGCTGTTGGGATTTAGTGTTATTTGAGGTCCATCTGGCACACGATGCAGGAAAGCATCTCCCACAGAAAGCTGTAACAAGACCAAGACATAGAGTTACATCAAATCCTACATAGTCATGTTTGATAGCCATAGAGTGATTTGGGTGGACGTAAAACTGATATCAAATTCATTTTGCTTTGTTGTTTTTTCTAGTGACTTTCACTGAGTGAAAAGGGAAATTTTACTTCATCTGCTTTGATTAGACTCTTTGATTTTTTTTGTGGACACTCAGAGCATTCAGATCTGCAATTTTGATTCAGGGTCTGTTTAATTGAGATTTTTCGTGGGTTTTGTTGTTGTTGTTTGCTTTATTCTTTTTTGTTTGTGCTCTTTACTTTGTACAAAACCAGCACACAGAAAAATGTATTAACTGCATGGGCCATGTATTTGGTTTGATGTCATTATTTTTCACTGCTCTCTGCAGAGCATTATCACTGATTATTTTTTAAAATATGTTGTAGCCATTTGATAGGTTTTCCAGGTTTAATGTCTCTCAGCACCATGCATTGCAGTATAACTTGCTGTTGGAAGGGCGGATGACTATGGATAAAACATTATCTTGCTTTAAAAGTATGGAAGATCTTTTTGTCTTTGTTTTTATGAGTACTATCCAGTTTTGGCATGAGAACAGCCATGCAGTCAGTATAAATCAAATTCTTTTAGATACTTACCTTTTCATCATTTTCTAAAAATGTGGATGTGTTGACATTTTATGAAACCACCTTTAGAGTATTTTTGGATAGGTGATTTATACTGCATCTTTTTTTAGGCTTTTGTTTTAATCTTTCAGCCTGTCCAGTTTTATAGGTGTCATGGTAACTCTTGGAAACAGAAATTTCTGTTTCTTTATGTTGCTGTTATAAACAGACAAAGTGATATTAGTAGCTGGCTGAAAAACATCAGAATTTGGTAGAGGGTTTTTAACCTCATTGTGTAGAAGATGAAGCCATTGGAACCCTCTGGATGGCTTTTTAGCAAGACTACTTTTCACTGTGGACAGAAAAAATTACTCAGAAGCAATAATGTTACTCTATTATTGCATAGAGTTTTAAGGGGTTTGATGATGCCTGTTGCACTGGATTGGAATAAAATGCGAACACTTTCCTAGGAAATGATCATTAAAATTGTAATCCTGTATTATGCATGAATTTGGTCAACATTTGAGGAGTTTGGTCAACATCAGGGACTGATTTGCAGCCTGTCTTACGGTGTCTTCCTGTTGCTCTAGAGGCCAGGGCAGCTCAGACAGCAGAAGACATTTTTACATCTGAACTCCAAGGCTCATGGAGTGCAAAAAGCCTAGAGATGAAAAGCCTATATGAAGAGAAAAGCCATTCTCCAGGGATGTTGAAAAAGTGACACTTGGCAGGCTATCCTTAAAAATGGGTGCAAAGGAGAATATTCCACATGTGCTTGCACCTGGCTTCAGGTCAGAGGACCCCACTGACTTGTGCTCTTTCGTTCTGTAAAGGGGAAACAAAAAGGTGCATTCTGGGTAGTTTCACACAGAAAATAATTGAGTCAGTCTTTAAATTGCCTTGCAATGATAAATAAGCCATTTTGCCTGTGCACTTGTATTAATGGTGAGTATTCAAGTTCTGTGTACAATTGAGGAAGTGGCTTTTTTCTAAAATTGAATGCCTTGCCTTGTGGCAACATAGTGGAAACCACAGTAATAATATTAAATCAGGTTACATTGAAAAAAGCAGACCTATGTCATTTGGAGAGAGCAGGTTCATTAATGAGGGACAGAGGCATAGTAATTCACAAGATCAAATTGGTAAAACCAGAAACTCCTGAGCTGTATTTAGCTGTTCCCTTACTCAGTTATTTCTCACGGGAAACCCAGATCCTGCAGAAGAAAGTGCAGCCACACGAATGAAGTGTGAGTCAGTTTGCCCCTTGCCAGCAACAACAATCATTTCTTTGTCCCATTTGTAGGTGATTTTGAGATCCTGTCTGGGTAATATTTTTCCTTCTTGTGTAAATAGTCTTCTACATTCCCGTTGTACCAAATCTGAGTCACAATATCAAACTCCAAACTCAATTTTCTTGCACGTGGTGCTGGCAGTCTTTTCCATGGCCCCTGATTACTCGTGGTGATGTAAATACCACTGGGGTTCTAGATGTCATCCACAAATCACAGCCTGGTGAGGACCTCATAGGTGAACCCTCTAACTGTGCCTTTCATAAAAGGTTGGTTAATGAACAGTAACTGTGAAGGTTTTCTTCCGGACACAGAGCATCAAGGTATGTGTTTTTTGGACCCTTTATGTAGACATACTCCAGATGTGTTCCTTGCTGCTTGGTAATCAGTGCATTCCCCAGAAAACTCTGTGATAATGATAATATTAGCAAAATTCTAGTAATAGATGTGCACAGGAGCTTTCAAGTATATAAGAATTTCCTGCTTGAAAAGGAGGTTCAGGTATATTTTTCTTTATTATCTTACTAGGAGGATTGTCTTACATGTCTTTAAAAGGAGGAAAACGGTGATACATACACAGACTGTATTTTTGCTACCTCTCTGATTGCCAGCAGATAACAGCAAAATGGTTTCACTACTGCTGTGCTATTATTTTTACACCTGGATATTATGCCAAAATTTTCCTTTTCCTTCTTTCTTCTCTTTCTTTAATTTTTTTTTAAAGGTAGGGGAAAATTGAAGTTTACTGCTAAGTTATTGCTTGCCAAGCTTTTTCAGCTGCAGGATATAATGGAAGCCAAACTCTTTGGAACCTATTAAGGCTGTCAGTATAATAAAGGGGAACTGCATGGTGATAAAATTACAGATCTATGCCATAGTGCTCATGTGTAATGGATGGTTGTAGACATATATATGTTTATTATGCCAGGGTGCTGTGGCATAGCTCCATATTTTTCTTCAAGTGCAATTTCTCTGGATTGTTGTATATGGGTGTACATACACATACACAGGATAGAGAAAAAACTAAATATCTCCTCCCCTTGTGTTGTCTGAGTCTTTGAAGACAGCATCTGCTCATAATGATACAGTCATTGACAAGCAGATGTTCCAAAGCTGGATTTAAGTGTAGCATAAATCGAGATTTCAACAATTGCTTTAAATTTTGATATGGCACTTTCAAAACACCATGTATTTTGAATTTATGAAAGACAGAAATATAAATGTTTTCATTTTGTCTCATACCTAAGCCCCAGTAGTGTTTTGGGGTTTTTTTCGAATGACAAATTCCTTTGTCAGGAGCCATGTTGTACGGCACACCCACAGCTCCTAGTGGAAAATTTGAAAGAAGTCATTTTTTCATAGCTGTGCTTGTTCAGGCTCTTTCTGCCTTGGCTGGTATGTGCAATGCACCAGCTTCCTTAGAGTAGTTCCCATCAGGATATTTAAGAAGGTTTTTGTTTACCAAAGGAAGACATGGCTTTCACTCAAATATAACATATAATGATTCTCACAGCCACATCAGCTTTTATGAAAATAGTTTTAAAGGCCCTGCTTACAACAAAACATGTAAAGAAATGTGTGTTTGAGTCAGAAAACCCAATCTATGTTCTTATGCCTGTTGGCACAGGAGAGGAGAGAGGAGGCCAAGGCGAAATGGAAAGGGGTTGCAGAAGGATATTGCCTATGTTATACCAACTTCCCTTTCCCAGTGGGAATCTTCCTCCGAGGGTGGTACAAGCAGCAGGTTTCAGGCTGTGAAAAGTGAGAGATCCCCTACCACTGCTGTTTGCCACTGAGCCCTGCCCTGCATCAGCCAGCTAAGTCCTGGCTCCCTCTCTACTTTGGCTTGCCTGTTGTGTGCTTTGAGGGGAAAATCCTGTCCACAGCTCACCTGGTGCTGGGGGTGACACGAGGGCTGGACACACAGACAGGCAGAAAACACCTAAGGGACAAATAATGTCCAGTGCTCCCAGAAGCCTGTGCTTTAGCCCAGAAGCTCTCCGGACAGCTTCACAAAGCTGAGGTTAACTCAGAAGGACATTATCTTGTGCAATTTCCAGTGGGTTTTGATAGGATGCAGATGGTCAGCAGCTCCTTCTGCGGGACAGTCTGCTGGCCAAAGTCATGCTCTGGCCCAAGGAGACCATGCATTGCACAGGATCTTAGACTCCACTCTGAAGTGAAGTAAGGCCAAAAGATTTCCCTCATTAAGCTGACCTTTGGGGCACTCTTGGGTTTCGACGTTTGACTCAGAAAGTAACCCCTAACAAGGCAGGAGGTTTAATTGTAAGGCCGCTGGCGTTTTCCAGAGTTACAAAGATGGATAGGACACAGTGGTTCTGTATTCTATAGCTACACAGAACACATGTCAGGATTCAGCTGTGTGAGCTCCAAAGCAACAGTTTGTCTCTTATTGATAAGTATTTGTCATAAACAGATGAAGGAAACACCCCCCTCAACAAATCCTGGCTAGGTTTTCAAGCTGGGAGATAATTTGTCCATAGTTAAACAGAAGATATTTATAGAGGCATTAGCTGGTTGTACAAAATACTTCAGAAGTTTGTTTAGAAGTGATTGAAATCAGCTGTTGCTGAACTGAAAAACCAGCCACACAGGCTAAGTCTACAGCCCTTTGTCTGTCTGTTGTCTGTTAGTGTAGTGCTTTCTTCTTCCAGCAACATTCCCAACTAAGCGAAATAACATCAATCTCCTGTCTTTCATTGGTGGGTATTAATAATTCAAGGATTAAACTCATAATTGAACAGGGCAATTTAAGTGGGTTTTAATGAGAAACTGCTCCAGTTCTTATATTAAAATATATTTAAAATATTTCCGTGTTTGAGAAGTCAAGCATTGAAGCATCAGGAAAATCAATGCAGCCCCCAGCCAGTGCCCCCTTTGCCAGCAGTTGTAAACCTAGTCAAAAGTGACTGATGTGGAAGATAACAGAGGGCCCTTCCCTTTCAAAGTCCTTCAGGTCGAAATCTACTACTGCAGTAAGCTACAATTAAGGATATGCTGGTGTCGGTGTGAACCAGGCTGCTCTGTCCTCATCCAGCCCTGCTGGCTGCCCCGTACAAGTTCTGATCTCTTCTGTTCTGGCAGCCCTTCTTCTACCCCCCGGCACGTTGTGAGCCCAAGTGCAGTGGCATGTTTTGTACAAGCTGAGTAGAACAAAAAAATGTCATTAGGGTAATGAACTGAACCTGTCTCATGTGCAAAGGAGCTTTCCAGACCATGCACTTCTCAAGGCAGTTATGCTCCACTGGTGCCCTTCCTCTAGGCCATTTCTGTAGTATATTGCTAAATATGAGCATTGCTTTGACTCCTATAAGATACTCAAACAGATCACTGATTTCAGGGAATTAATCACTATGTTGATAAGCAGCAAGTCGCTGATATTTTCTTTTTTTCTGTCTATTTGTTTTTCTTTCTACATGTAAGTGAGTACCATTAGTTGAACAGCATGATTAACTTGATAATATTTAAATACCCTAGGACAACCCCTTATAACATCCTCATTTATGCGACAACAGCGACACCTCCACAGCTCAACCAGACCTTGGCATTCCTGTCTAACACATGCACAGCTCAGAAGTGTGCTCTACCTTGGCATATTCCCTGGTGGGAACATCACAGCCTTGACACTGGGGTTGTCCTATGACTTAATGTCTCCCAGTGGTGGATTGTTTTCTGGGGACATACTTCCTTGATGAATAGTGTGAAAAATGCTTTCATAACAAAAAAATGCCAGAGATGCCTTTAAAAGATTTCAATGCAAGGGGCCTGAATATGAGGTAAAAGGAAAATTCTCCATATTTAATCTCTAAGTTAGAAGTTTATTGCTGATGTTTACACAGATGCCATGGAGCTGGAGCCACTGCACATCTGGGGAGTAGGTGGCTAAATCTCCCTTTCAGTTTTTTACTGAAAACACAGTCAGAGGAGGCTGGCTGACAGCATGAATAAATCAACATGAATAAATCAACATGCTGTCCACAGGAAATAAGGAGATAGCTGGAATGAAGCATAAATAATGTAATACTAACATGGAGAGATTATTTCATACATCTCTTTCAGAGAACTATAGTGAATGGCTTGCTTGAAAACTTCTGGGAGAGCTGCTCTAAGTGCACAGTTATGAATGATCTCTTCACCTCCATGCAAAAGGCTGGATTAGCAGGATTCCACATGGCCACAGACACAGAGGCGGGGAAAGATGTGGGAGACAGAAGACAAGATGGAACGATCTTTTGACATATTCTATCCTATCTTTGGTAGGGGAGTGAAAGAACAAAGACCTTTTGGTTTCAGCAACATGAAAAAAGTGATTTTGTCATTTCCATAAAACTTTCCAGATTGAAAGAATGAAGAGGCTTGCAGTTTTTTAATCATCTGCTTTTCCCCATAAAAAAAAGTTCCCACGTTTTATCTTTGAGAAGAATAGAGTTGCTTGCTTAGTCAGAAAATTTAACCACCTATTCCTTCCCAGTATTTTTCTTCTGTGAGCAAAAGCTCTGTCCCCTCTCTACCTGCTTGCACTTGAGCATGGAAGGAGAGGTGGCAGCCCAAGGGCAGTGTTTGCAAGAAATCTGGGTTGACACTGAAAAACTTGGCTTATGTCAGCAGAACAGGTGGTCTAGTGTAGCCAGAAGTGCTACTGAGGGGGTGTCGCAGCAGTTCTGTCAGTCATGGTTGGGTGCAAGTTTGCCATGTGCTGCCGCTGGAACCCACTGTATGCTGGGGTTACACTGCTCACAGCCTTGACGTCTGCAGAACATCTGGAAGCACTCACTGGCCAGGTACTTTAGGAAGACTCATACAAGCCCAGGAAGATGGTGACTGGAGAGCATAAGCTCCTAAGAAGCTTGTTGTTTCCTAACAAGCTCCATCAGGTTCCAGGAAATAAAACCATTTGGGTGATCAGATCTTGGTCCTTGCTGAGCCAGAAGAGCTCCTGGTGTTACCACTTTGCAAATCCATTGAGAGCCAGCGGCACAGGGATGTTGGCTGGAGAGCTAAATCCCTGAGAAACACTATTACAGGAAGTTAAAACTCCAGTTTGAATTCCAGTGGCTTCCCATTGGATTATGGGCACATTAGTAGGTTTCCGAGGCAAAATGATTAGAGGAAAAAGAAATGGTGAGATTTTCTGAATCACTATGGTCGTATTTAATGCAAAGCATATGCATTGTCCGAGGGAGAATGCACGGAAGACCCTGGGATAGGCACAGCATCTATTAATGAGAATTTCGGTTGCTGACAGGCTCTCTACTTCCCAATCTGTGTGTTTGAAGATTTGTTTCTGAAGTAGCTGTGATTGCTAGAACCTGAGCTGTGCCAAGGATAATTTATATTCAGATGCTTCTCATGGGTGACATAATGGTTTATCTGCAAGGTCTTAAGTTTTATTGTATCAGACCAGAATTATTTCATGGGGTATTTTTTGTGCACTTGTGTCATAATGCTGTCCCCAAACCACATGCAGCAGCATCTCTGTCCAGTATTAGGAATTTCGAGATACAAGAAAACCAAGACGAGGGGTCATGAGGGATTCTTAAAATTCCAGAAAAGTTTCATTGCATTCAGGTGATCAGAGAAATATTTTCCCATTTCCACTAGGTGTGTGGAGTTTTTCCAGGATCCTATAGGAACCCCAAATATACTTCCTGTCATGGCAGAGCTCTACAGAACTCTGCACATCTGTAAAGCTGGAGATTTGGCTGGTTTTGCACAGTCTTATTTTGCTTTTGTTGATGGAAATTCCATCCTTGCTGATTATGCTTCTCTGTTGGTTTGGGGTTTTTTTTAGCATGCAACATATTGGAATTTAGATTTAGCCAAGATGGTTAGAGAGGTCTGCCAGCTATTCCAAGATCATCTGTGTTCTACAAGCTGTTACAACCACAGTCTTTTCTGTTGACTCAGAGCCTGTGCTGTCGGCTTTCCCAAATCTTCTGTGTCCATTTATCATTGCTTGCTTTTAAAATCCAGCACAGAAGAATAAGTGGGTCCACTTCTGCACCCAAGGGTAACATCTGTGTGTGGTGCAGAACACGATATTCCTTCATGGTGACTTTGGTAACTTCTCTGTGGCCAGCTCTAGATGGTCTCTGATGTCTTTTTCTTTTGCTAAGTGATGGCCAGAATCTCTGAACAATCTTTGATGGTTTGTAAGATGACTTTGTCCTTTGCAATTACCAAATGATGAGGTGGTTGTTTCTAGAGCCTCTTCCCTCTACATCAGTCTTTTTTGGACTGATGCTCTGTGATTGATAATATCTGAGATAAGGACAGTTCCTAAACAAAACGTATCTTCAAGTTGTGTTGAAGGCATTAATTAAAGGACCACCCCACACTATACTGAACCAAACTGAATCTGAATAAATGCAGGGAGCTTCCAGCCCAGAAAGTTCTTTACTGTTTTATGTCTTTCAGAGTTGACATCTTCAAGACAGAGACACGTTTTTGTTCATCTTCCCAACAATTTATGTGGCCGGATAACTGAGAGAAACAGGCTTTTTAGCAAATGGTCCTCCTAAACTAGCAGATGTTTTCCTTATTTGAACTGAAACAATCTGAACTCTACTTCCTGAATCTGTATGGGCTATAAAAAGGTTGTGAAATTCCTGTTGTAGTGAAGTTCTCTGGTGGGCCCAATTCGCTACCCAGGTGGTGACTTTTGACTGAAGACTTTAATGTTAGGTTTTTTGTGGATCTAATGCCTCTTACCTCCATCATTTTATTGGCAGCTCTTTGCTGGCATATATGCAGAGAAGCCCAGCAGACCGGCAATCTGAAGTTAAATTTGTAGGGAAGACAGAAGCAGGGAGACCAGCAGAGACATGAGCTCAGGGGCAGTGCAGGGAGCTGGTGCCCACTGAGACTGAAGACCAGGCTGTTAGACCTTGCAGTAAAGGCTAACCAAAGCCTCAGTCAGTGGAGTCAGGAATGTCTGATGTACAAAGGCATTTGGGCTGAAGCACAAAGATGGAAGATCAGAGCACAGACAATGTCTGGGCAGAAAGAGAGATTGCAAGAAGATTCATTTGGGCATTGCTGGCTGTGAGCTGTTATTTTGTGGAAGATTACTCCTTGTATTGAAGGTAGAGAAATGGCTGCCTGAGGTATCAGTCACTCCAGCAAGACTCATGTTAGCAACTTCCATACCAGTTTAAAAGCTCCTAGCATCTTTTGTTTCTTGGAAAGCCTTTTCCTCAAAACTTAGGTCATGGCAGTGGTTTGAATTGCTCCTCAAATTTGGAAAGCTACAATGCCTACTTGCCTTACTGCTTTTTCTGGTGAAATCCCCTTATTTTTAAAGGGCCAAAGAGGCCTATTGGCTTTAACATGAAAGTAGTCAAAAAACAGATGACTGTTTATTTTCTTACAGTCCCAAGGCACATTTTCTAACACCTATCCCAGAAAACTCTTTGGTGGCTTACTCCCAGTGTCGCATACCAGTGGCTCTGTGACTCTGCCTGTGTTATCTTGGACAGGCTCAAGAAGTGGGTGCATGGAAATCTCATGAGATTTAGGAATCCCAAGGGCAAGGTGCTGCACCTGGGTTCAGCATGTGAGCCTCCTCAGCTGCATGCTTGGGGCAGAGTGGAAGACTGCAATGGCCTGATGAAACCAAGGCCAGTCTGGTCTCCCTGTAACCATGCTTCCAGCAGCTGCCTAAGGAAAAGAAGCATGATAGAGGAGTGATTCTACTCCTGTACACCCTTGCAGCCTTTGGGATCTGCTGTCACAGAGGAGACAAAGCTTTGGGGAATCAGATGCTTCAGGCCCAAGAAAGGTAAAATTCACGGAATTTCCTACCAGCCCTGGTAATCCCTTATTAACGATTTCTCCACCACGGTATGAGCCAACATCCTACAGGCTGTTTTGTGACCCTCAATCCAAGTCGTTACTGAGTTAAAGTCAGACTCTTACTTGTGTTCTGGGCTGTGGTTTGGTATGGTTCATATGAGTTAGCGACCATAATCCTGACAATGAATTGTTTTCTGGTGGTTTCTATGCTTGTGTTGACAGTACTGCTCTTGCCCCAGAAATGAACAATAACTATACTTTATGTTAATTTGCTTTGAGGTATTAGCCACAGCTAATAATTCTGCCCTCTCTAGGCTTTTGTTTTCTTTAGAAAACAGTTTAAAGATTGCGTGGTGCTCTTGTTCTGTTTCTGGCCAGATTCCAGCAAAACAAAGTCTAGAAGTTACACTCTAATTAAAACAGTCCTTACTGAGACCTATCAAGCAATGAAGCATATCTGTGTTTTCAACTCTGAACTTCCTTCCTGAGGACATTATATGTTTTAATGAAAATGAACATGATTTCTTCAGCATTTTTTTCCTCTTCATGAACCACAGAGATAAGGTCTGTCACATATGCTGTGTATCAGAGAAGCACTCAAACAGTTAAGAGAAAACCAAAATATTTCAGTCAGCCCGTTTCATTGTGACGATTTTTTTATTTCCTTAGCAAAGGGAAAAAAACCTGACATTAGCTGCAGGCCCTGCCAAAATAGACATTTGTTTTCCATTAGCTGCACATATCCTTTCCTAAGGGCTTACTATGAATTGAGACACAGCTCTGGGCATAGATCTGGTTTATGTAAAACATTTTTTACAAAGATAAGTAAACTTCACACTCAGAAGTTTCCTGTCTCTTCTTCTAATTCTACATTGATTATGTCTCTACTTAACACCTAAAAGCTGTGAGCCTGTCTCACCTCGAGAGAGGTGTCCCAGAATAGGAGGGAGGGGTGTAGTTAGGTGGCCTTCAAAGATCCTACAACAAATTAAAGAATGGTAAGATATTTAGAGCTTTGTTGTCATTCTTAAGGATTAAAATATGGTCCACTTGGGCTCAGGTGAGTCTTGTAAAGAAAGGCATAATTCTTCAGCACATCTACTTAGCAATCTACAGCAAAGGGAAGAAAATTTTCTTCCAGACATTTTTTATCTTTAGCTGAAGTGGACTGGAAGCAATCCACTGGCCAGTCTGTTACCAGCAACCTACTTCATGCATGAGTAGTAACTTCTTTTGAAATCAGATTTTCACATGTTCCAGATGCAAGAGGCAGTTCATGGATGGCCACATGGATGCCAGAAGACTCAAGAAGTAGTTATTACTTATACTTTTAGACTGAAAAATGTTTGAAAGTAAAACTCACCACAGACTTCAGTGGCTACATTTTCTATGGTGATAGACAACACAAGTGCCATAAGAGGTCACTGCCTCTCAAGAATCAGATCATTGATTCTTTGGATAGCACAAAACCCAACATAAATACCAAGAAGAGAAAGCAAAATACAGTGTTCTTCACTACCACAACCCTGAATGCAAATGAATTGCTGGAAAGCTGAAACCCAGAAATACCTTGTCAGCTCCCAGGCTGTACTCTGTTCCCCATCATGAAGAGCTGGAGGAAACAATGGGGTTTTCAGCCTGCTCTGGAGGTCAGTGGACTTGTGTGTCCTTTGATCAAAGAAGGAGGGAGCCTTGTGTAGCTGAGAGATCTGTGAGCTGTGCCTTGCCAGCAAATCCCTCCTGAGAAAGCCCATGGGAGGCTCCTGCTGCTGTCTGGAAAGAGGGGAGAGGAAAGTGGACAGGAAGGGGATTAGTGCAGTTCAAGGTAGACAACGTGCTTGGCAGGGCATCTGGCTTTAATCACATTCCCAGCTGGAGATTAGTAGCCAAGTTTGGGTCTACCAGCTGTGCCTGGCATGGTAAGTGGAGGAACCTCTGCCATTTCTGTCTGTGTGGTCTCTCCACAGAGGGTTTGGTCTTGGGTTGGAAGGGTGAACATCTGAAAATGTGGTGTGAGACTCTGGCTGAAGGGAGACAGGACATCATTATGGAAGTATTCTGTGCAGAAGATGAGCATGGCCAGAAATGCCCTGCTCACTTCCAGGAGAGCCTCCACTGTGAGCAGACACATCAGCCTGTGGGCAGCCCTCAGGAGTCTCCATTCACAGAGTGTGAAGAAAATGCAGTGATTGGAATAGCAGTTAATTATTTTCCAGTCTTGCAGAGGAGACACCAGGAAGACATAAATGACCTCTGGGATGAGAGAAGAGGTTAAATAGGAAAATCTTTACCCAGAAAAGTTAAAAGTTCAGCAATCCGTAGCTCAGGTTTCATTTTGGACAGTACAGTATGATGTAGGCAATGCTGGGGTTCTTCACTGTTTAAAATTTGAGTGAGGTTGATATTTGACATGCTCATGTTGCATGCAATATAGAGAATGAGGTAAGTTAATGAAATCACTGAGATATCACAGTGGCTCCCTAAGCAAGAGCGATTCCACCTCAATGGTATTTTGATTCCTCATTGTTTGTTGGATGGATGATTTTAAATGATCATCACAATGTGGAAACAAAAATTCCTTCACCAATCTTAAAACCTGAAATTAAATGAGAATATAGTATTTTTCTAACTGGAATTTTAAATTTTTTTTTCTTTTTTTTTTTTTTTTTGTCTTTCTCTATCGTAAGACCCGTTATAGTCATCAGAAATGATTCAGGCTGTGAAATAAATCAAGAGTCATATGTGACTGAAATAAAACAAGTAAATTCTGACAACTTTTTTTCTTCTGTAGAATGTCTGAGATTGAGAGGAGGAGACACTCCTGTTTATATTTCGTTTTGGTTAAATCACTTC
>QWTY01012364.1:0-20674 GCA_008033365.1 Pseudorectes ferrugineus
GTTTATGTGGGAGTAGCAGACTTTTAATTAACCAGCATTGCATATCAATACCAATTTATACTGTAATTTTTTTAAGCTGTTCTGATATTGAGTTATTTTTATCTAAATCCTGAATTATTATTTATTTGTGCATTTTTATAGTACGTTAATATATGAACACACACACAAAACAGCAATTACAAACATTCTGTTCACCACAGTAGCTCTGGGAATCACACAAACCCTGACCATTACAGCAGAAGCTCTAACAAGCCCTTCCTTTCAAGAGTTTAGTGCACCAATACAGATTTCAGTGAACTTGTATCTGACACCAATTTCTCCCCCATTCTTTTTAAAATTTTAAAATGATTTATTCTACCCTCTTCTTGGAAAGCATTTAAAAAACATCGAATATTGTTATGTAGTTATTACAAGAGTCTCTACTCCTTGATCAGAATTTTACAGGTGCATTGGGACTCCAGTTTACAAAAGTCAGGAAGAATCTTCTAAATGTTAAATACTTTGGAGTATTTCATCAAGCCATTGTATAGCTTAACATTTATAAACCACACTGCAGTGGCAAATTGGGAGAACAGTTCTTTAGGTCTGCAAGTAATTGGTAGTAACAAAATGGATTTAGAACTATTCTATTTCTGCAAAGACCTTACAGGCATCATTGTTCACTTGTCCCTCCTTTCCCTTCCACCCTGTCTTTTCTCATCTTGCTTACTTTGGACTAAGAGCTTTTTTGATATGGGTACAATTAAATGAAGTGTTGACTCCTAGCAAAATAAGACTTCAGGCCAGATTAAGTTTTCTTAACAGCAAGCATAATACAAATCAGAAAATAAAAATGGCCAATTACTTTCTACAGGCAGGTAAGGCAAGTAACCTCCTTCATTATTTCCTTATTTTCTACCACCATTCCTTAGACTAAAAAAGGTTTAGAGGATGGATATTTCTCATGAGGTTGATCTACAGTGGTGTTGAAGGAAGTTGTAGCACTTGTTTTTGTTCTAACTCAACCACAGCATCACGTGAGTCACAGTGGGATGAATCTGGTTCCAGATGTTGGGGCTACTCATTGTCACAAGCATTGTTCTTTTTACTAACCAGTACTGAAATGTACTGCCATCACTGTTATAGCATAACTGTGTCAAATAAGCTTAGTTCTGCTTAATTGTTTCCCATGTACATTTAACTCTGGAATGGTTGTGATAACAGCTAATAAATTTTGAGATGGAATTTCACAGGTAGAGCCTAAAATTATCGTGGTCAAAAATGTGTGAAATAGACTGACCAAAAAAAACCCCAAGAACCTCACAAATCTTTAAATATTTAAAATTGCAGAGCTTTTTAGGAACAAAAAGAAAGTAAAACTATGCATGCTACCTATTTTCTTTTATTCTCATGACAAAAACAGAACTGCAACCGAGGAGCTGACTAACTCGATCATTTGCAATGAGTCACAATTAAATGGAGGCTGCCAGACTCAATTAACGTATCAGTTTAGTACAGATATCATTCTGTCAAATTGAAGGAAGAACTGGTTTTTTCAGGTCCCAGGAGTTTATTGCTTCTTGCTTGTGAAAAAAGCATACTGCATTCCAGCCTTTCCAGCTCCTATTGCCACTGTCTGATAAACCAAAAGCCTAAAACCTGCAATCTGTTAGGCCTACACACATTAAAAAATACATTGGCCAAAAATTGGCATAATAAAACACTGGCACATCTGTCCAAAGTTATCTCAATGTCCTTTAAGGTCTCATTAGCAGGGGTTGTGTCTGTTTTGATGTGGTGGATTTTTTGTTTGTTTTTAAAGCAACTGTGGTAAACAAATTAAGATTTATGCAAAGTATCAGACTGGCTCTTACAGATGAGCATCTAAGTGAATTTTATTTCATTTAACAGGCATTGGACTAACAGTTGAATGCCTTTAACAGCAACCACAGGGTTTTTTCCTCCTCCACCCTAGATCTGAACTTGAAGTGAGACAAGGAGCTGCTGGGCAGACAGAGCAAGAGCCCTGGAACCTCCTCCTCTGAAGGAACCAGGCTCCAGCACAGCACTGTGGAAGGGGGTCAAAACCAAGACTGTGCCAGTACGAGGCAGTGGAAGCTGGAAGAGGCCACAACAGGAGTTGTTACAGGGCTTTCCTTCATTCAAAGGCACAGCACAGGACTGATTTCCAACAGGCAATTTCCAGACCAGTCATCCAGGCAGAAGCCCTGTTCTTTGCCAACAAAGGAAAGCTCCTCCAGAATGTTGAAATCCACCTGTTATTTCCAGCTACAAAAATGCTGCTCCATTTTCATAAATCACTTTAGAATCTACAGCAGCCTGAGCACACTTTTTCTCCTGAAATGTGGGGGTGGAAATGCCCCCCTTTCCTAACCTCTTTTTTGTTACAACAAACATTTTACAGAAGCTCAAGAATACCCCATCTAAAGAAAGGAGGAACTGCTAAACAATCAAGTCCTAGCACATTGAGAAGACAAACTTGTACTCATAACTCACCCCATCAAGCGTTTGATTCCACGCTCAGTTTTGTGTCAAGGACAAGAGAAAAATAAAGAAGGGAGCATTAACTTCTCTCCCAGGAAGGGCTGTGACAGGACTCTAAAGAAGTAGCAAGGCCAGCGGCTGCCAATATTATTTATTAACTTCCTTTAAAGTGTAGTTGAATCCCCTTTAAGGCAGACACACACCTGTAATCAATTGAGAATTTAGCCACTTAGCAGTACAATTTCAGTAAGCTTGGCACAACCCCCACTCCTGAAGTGCAACGACTCATGCTGAAAACTTCAAATGAAAACTCCCTCACAAAAACCATTAAAGGATTTTGCTCTTTTTTTTCCTTTAAATTTTGTTTTGGTTTTTTGTTTCTTTTTGACTGGAGAAAAAATAAGGGCTGTAGCTAACAGCATTATTGTGTTGTTGTGGCAAAGAAGACACCAGCATTCCAGTGCCACTTACCCTGTGGCTTTCCCTTGCCATTCCTCCCAGCCGTACAGACACACAGCTTTCTGCTTGCCTTGGAAATAAGTATTGTAACTCTCTGTAAATAAGTATCGTGTCTCCCTGCTAATGGTCAGGCTCCAAAGCTCACAGCCAATTAACCAACCTTTGGTGGCTCTTGGAGCGTGTGCCTTCTGCCAACATTTGAACCCAATCCATTAAAATCAGCTCTAGCTCAGCACAGATGTTTCCCTGTTTGCTTTCTGCAGGCACAAGGGGCCAATGAACCTCGCTGCCTGTGTGCAAGAGCCTGTTCCAAATAGGAACTGGCCTCTCAATGTGAACACGAGTTTCACATGGGAGCAGACATTAATTGCAATGGTGTAATGCATTTGTGTTCATTATTGAAAGAAAATCTGGGGCAAAAACCCACCAAAACTCATGAATAAAAATATTTGAAGAACTCTTTGAAATAATTCTACGTTGTTAGTTTATATTTATTAAACATTAGGTACTTTCAGTACACGGTCCTCAAACATATTAGCCCTAGGGAATCTATTATCTTAATACCTAGAATACTCCTTATTTCTTATTAGAAAACAGATAAGCAATTCAGAACATTCTGATATTGCCCTGTCACAGCTGGGAAAAGATTTTTACATTAATTATTGAAATTTTATGGCACTGTCTGCAGCATTTTCTGCTTTGCTACAACAACAGAATTAAAGGACAAAGCAAAAACTATTCTTTCCAGCAGAATTTCATTCCAGACCACATTTTAAGACTCAAATGTTATGCACTCATGAAAAGATAATAAAAATCTTTAATAACCCCATGGAAATATGCCCGGAAGAAATGAAACTTAGAAGACATGAATAGGTCATCTAAGGGAATTTCTTCATGTTTGAAACTAGAGAAATGTTGACAGCTGCAAGTATAGTGACAATACACATTATCCAGTGATGGATTCACAAAAATACTTAGGCTGCCCAGGGAACCAGGGCCAGAAGCTGGGACTAAGCAGCCTCAGGATTGGCCTTCTAATTTTCTAACACTTTCTTTAGCAAGCTAAACTTGCAATCTTAGCTGAGTGGCCTCAAATGTACCCTGATCTCACTGGCCTTGCACCTGGGGCTAGCAGATTCTTTTTAGAAGCTTTAGTTTCTAAATCCTTCCTAAACGACATAAAATTTGCAAACAAAAATAGGTGCTAAGTTGTGTGTCGCTCAGATAATATGGGAACACTGATAAAAAAATACCTGGGCAGAGTTAATGTCATTTTTATTTTCCCTCCTCTGAGAGCACAACACAGAGTTTCCCAGCTTTTTCCTTTTATTTTGAAAAAGAAAAAAAGAAACAACACAAAACCGCTTAGAAAATGAGAAAGTAAAACCTCTTTTCCCCTGGTAAAATAATGTCTCAGCATTTTACATAATGACTATAACCAAAATCAATGAGGTTTCCAATTTTCTTCTAGTCTCCTCTAATCATTCATACAACCAAAAGGCAACACCATCAGTAGCCAAACCCACTGCAGGGGCTCCACACATTGAAGCCTTTTTCAGGCTCACAGAAATGCAGCAAATAGTGAAAACATCCACTAACTGAATAACACTAAGTCATTTAAGCAAGATACACAGCTGGAAATTAAGAAACATATAAGGATGTTGCACTTTTCCAGATTGAGAGTCCATTTAACTCAGTCTCCTGCCTTCAGCAGTGGCCACAACAGACCTTGATGCACTTGCAGCTTCAAATGCTTCCTTCACGGTGTCTGGTATTTATTTTAATAAAGCCATGACATTTTAGACAGTTTATAAGAATTGAATTTTCTGGGCCTGATCACAAAAAGGGGGATGCTTTATAAAACAGAGCAGCTGGCAGCACATCCATCAGTGTCACTCATGTTCACTCTCTCTCAGGCCTTGGTGACCGTACAAGAGCCCAGCACGAACAGCTCAGGCACAGCTCAGGTGTGGAGCAGGGCTGCTCTGCTCCTCCTGCAGGCCTCAGCCAAAGAAACCCACTCCATTTAATTTAATTTGCAAGAAACAAGGACTATCTATGAGAAATTTCTCTTCCTAGAATAAAGGAAATTTATTATATGGATAGAGCCCAAAGCCAGTAGGACCTTGCTATCCAGATCTTCCATCACGGTCCACCATGCACGGTGCACCATGGAGTAATCATTAGCAATTCCAGTTTGCAGTGTTTTTATACATAAAAATTGTATTTCTTGCCAGAGAGCAAACATACAAGACATCAGTCTAGAAACTTATTCAAAGAAAGTTTAAATTTTAAACAATACCTATTTTATTCCTGAGTCTTCTGTTGGGAAACCCTGACAGATATAAGTAATTCTTGGCCCATAGTGAATTCCAAATTAAATTTATAGTGTGAAATTATTTTTCCTGGCAGTTATTGGTAACAGAGATCCCAACAGCTTGCTAGTTAATATGTAATTTTAGTAGCATTCATATTTAAACAGAAGCACTACTAATTTTGAATGCACATAGCAACAAATATCAGTAAAATGATTGACTACTGCAAGGAAGTGAATAGCGTAGCATTAAGAACAGGTGCACTGCTTCAAAAATGTTCTCATAGTATAAAAAAAAATGTTTCAACTAAAAAAAGTGGGCAGGTTTTGAAGTGCAGACCCCTGTTGCACGTGAGGTTCATAAGGGAAGCAAACTAACAGATACAGCTTGTGGAATCAAAATAGTTAATCAGTGAATATTTGCATATATCTCCAAAAGGCATTTGCAAATGTATGCAACAAGTTACTTTTCTTTTTCACTAGTTTTTCAGCTTTGTCCTGCCACATGTGCCAAACAATGAAATTCAGACAAAAGCCTGTCTGAACCATAATCGTTTACATTCACATTTGGCCGGGTGCCATAAAAATCAGGTAATTATGTTAATCAGATCTTCAACTGGCATTTAGAATGATCAGCGTTTTACCATCATATATTTCAGTTTTATCCTGAAATTAGTTCCATTTTTTTCAGTGACAAACTGGAAATACTTCAAAGTAATTTCTTCTAAAGCATATAGAATGGCATAAACCCAAACACTTATTAGTCAGTTTACAACAGGCTCAATGCCAAGCCTTACTGACAGGTATGAAATGGGCAATTGTCTCTTTCAGCCAGAAGGTTTTGAGAAGACCTACACATGCAAGGGTTCCTTGGAGGTGTCAGGCATGTAGAAGTCAAGAGTTTGAGACTTTTGGAGGTATAAAGACCAATAAACTGTAATACAGAGCTTTCCTTCCCTTCACCCACTGACTTTAAAAATTCTTTAACATTTCTGGAAGAAGGAAATTCAAATCTGAGTGCAACATCAGGTGCTGTTTACACATAGTAATAATAAAATATATTTCCCTTAAAGACTTTCTCTTCCTCCTTCCTCCCAACATCTTGATAGGCAAATATGAATAAAATCAAGTTTGGAAAAAAAAAATAAAATCATGAGACACTGAAAAGCCTAGTAAAATGATTTAGCAATTTAGCACAGCCAATCTGTCTGTATTATTATGAGCAAGTAACCAGAAACAGTCAGTTTTCCCCTAATCTTCACTGATTCCTAAGGCTTTTCTACCTGGTCACATCAAAGAGAACTAACACTTAAATATATTTGTACAATACTATTAATTCCCACACAATTCACACCAGCTTTTGATCAGGATTATTTTGAGTATTATAGACAACATGTCATATATGAAATCTTTCATACCCTCAACATTGTACTGTGTAATTATTTCCTCACCCAATTGCCATGAAAAATCATGTCAGCTGGAAATAGCACTGATAAAAATATCTTAAATCTGATTTAATAAAAAGACACTTTTCCACTACAGTAAGACTGGAACATTAATAAATAATTCCAGTGATAACACTACTGAAATAAAATTCTGTGAGCTTCTTCTGGCACATGGCAAGCTGTTACATTACCGTGAACCATCTATAGACACTACAACCTCCACTCTTCTAACCAGCTATGGAGAAACTTCTCCATATTTTTATGCAGTTGGTCTTCACCACATCTTTAGAATATTGTATAGTTTTGTGTACAGTTGAAGCACTGCAGCCTAGTGACTGCAGCATAGGATCAGAACATAAATGATGGTCTCATTTCTGCTCTTTGATGCATTTGGTGGGTGACCTTAAGAAAATACCTTGCAGTCGTTTGCAACAACCGGGACTGTCATACTACCTCTGTTATAAATGACTTTGAGTTGAGATGGACTGGCTAAGAAGGGCTCAAAGATTGCCATTGTGAGGGACACGTGGCATCAGCAATGGGCAGATTTTGTAGCACCAGGACAGAGTGTGACCTCGCTGGAGGCGGACTGGGAATAGAGAGTCTCTGTTGTCCCGTGCTGTAACTATGCTTGCAGGGTCTCCACAGAAAAATCTAAGCAAGAATAAGGTGCTCTTCCAATTTATAAATGCACAGTTATTCTACTCTGCCCACACACATTCTCATATTCTGCAAGCACAGGGAAAATGTCCTGAAAAAAGTTTGGGCTTCTGAGTGTTCACTTTCCTACACGCAGACCTTGCAGATGCAGGGCCTTGGAAGGCTCATGCTCCAAGCGCTTGCTCTGCAGCCACCTGGCTGCAGGCACCACCAGCCAGGCCTGTAAAAGATTGCCTGTCACAGGCTAATCCTCATTCACCACGGGAGATGGGCAACACCTCTCCCTCAATGCCACCTTCTCTGCAGAGCACAGCCACAGTCACTGTGGGGTACTCCTTTATTGTGGTGCAAAATCCCCATGAAGCAAACCTGGGCATGTCAGTCCACCTCAGCCCTCGCAGGTTTCATTTCATACCTGGGCAGAAAGCACACGGACACACACAATCACGGCTCCACTCTCCCCTGCACCAGGAACACCCGGCAGCTCCACCAGTCACAGCGTGCCAGGGGAGGGCGAGCAGCCAGCACATGGCCCAGCTCGGGGCGTGCTCTGAGTCAGGGGCAGGGCATCATCAGCAGTGGCTTCATTCGCTGTGGCAAGCGCTTGGCACCACTGGAGAATGACAAACAATTGCATAAAAAGTGCCAACAAGAAATCCCATCAGATCACATCAAGCAATGCTGATGCACAGCTCTCAGAGAGCTGGAGCACATCGCATCCCACACCAAGGGGGTCACCCATCCTGTCACCTCCCAGCACCACAGGCAGACAATTCCCTGGCTCTGCAGCCCGACACCATCTGCTGAAGTTCTCCAGAGGCAGAATGGATGCACTGCTATTCAAAGACAAATTAGGGAACAGACATATTTAAGATTCTCCTTTAATTTTTCCTCTGAAAATCCATAATAAACTAGCAAAGGAATAAGATTTGGTGATTAGCACCTGAGTGATAACAAGTCATTATTTTTGCACCAAACAAGGATAGAGTATCGTGGGTAATTTATAGTGGGTAATTAAGGTAATGAATACTTGAGAGTCTGTCAAATAAATAGTCCCTAAAAGTATCATTTTAATAGGGACATGATTATAGACAGTACTAAAGAGGATTGAAACAGAAACAACATACCTGTTTTAGACACATTTAAAACAGACATGAATCTCATCACTTAAACTGTCATTTAAGTTCATCTTTGATTAAGGCCTGTTCTTCTAAAGTTTGTCTACATGGGCATGAAAGTAACTGGTAAAATTATACCAATATCACCACCTGTGTGAACATATTTTAGCTGCTTTTTTGTTTGGCCTATCTTGCACCAAATGATATCATTGGAGGAAGAACAGGCTTCTCTAGTGCTTCTCCCACGGACAGGTGAGCAGGTAGAGGGTTCCCATCGTAAGAGTTAACCTAAATTTCTATCCTCATTGAAGCTTAAATTCCGCCTTTCAGTACAGCAACAGCAAAAGAGTGCAAGCATGGACTAACGTTGCCAACACCAGGCCTCAGCAGGATTATAAACCAGGTAAAGGCTGCTTAAAAAGTGTGTCCTGCCACAGAGCTGTTTTGTGTTGTAGCTAACACTGAACCAACCCAGTTGTGTTTCCTGTGTCCTCCATCTCAGCAGCAGTTACTTACTCAGCACTCTGTAATGCTCTAACGCCCAGCACGGGCACTGACTCATCCCTCTCAATCCCTCTCGGTGCCTTGGACTCCAAAATGAAGCTGCAGCAGTGGTGAGCTCTTCTGCCCAGCTCAGCAAGCCCAAACATTATTGCTTTTTATAGTGCTCTTCAGCCAACTTATGATTATTTCTTAGCACATCTTGAAAAGAGGGTCACTCTTCCTCAGCACGGAATGAAGGGAAAACACAGCTGCAGGGGATTAAAGAGCCAGCTGCACGACCAGAACCCATCCTTGCACCTGGGTCAAGGAGAGGCAGGTCCCCAAGTCACTATGGCCACATCACCAAGCTCAGAAAGATAAAAATAATCAGTAATGTGGGCTTTGCAAAGCTGCAGGATGTCCCCCGTGGTAGGAATGTATTTGGAAGTTTGAAGGTGATAACAGCTGAAGGTGGCAAGTTGTTCCAGCTAATCTATTCCTCCTGCTAAATCATAAAGTTGAAAAGGACAGACTACACTGAAATCTCCCTGTTGAAAAGCTAAATGCTCATAATACGACCTGCTTCACCAGGAGAGTCGTTATGTCCTGATTACTGAGAAAGCATTAATTGCATTGGTTTTCCCAGGCAAGATGAAACTCTAATATGTAATGAAGTGTGTAGCAAACATTAGAAGAAAACGCTAAGGAACAGAATATCCCCTTGCACGTGTGAATGCTTGACCTCCGGAGGAACTGACTCCTTTGGAGAAGTTGCCCCATGCTAGAAACAGCCTGGGGGAAAGGGGCTTACGTTGTTTGGAAGCCAGTCTTTGGATTAATTGCAGTTTTATGCAGCCTGGTTTCACTTCTTCACTTATCTTCGTGCCTCAGTTTTATGTAACTTCTCAGTTTGATGTCCAGCCTGGAGTTTGGTTGCGACTGATGGTTTGGAAGGTTTCACACATGGGATTCCATCCCTGCTTTATTAAAATCCTGAGTTTGATGGGAAAATATTCGCTAGGCCTCTAAGAACATAATCCTGGTTTTTTATTGCAAGTGTTGATTGATCAGAAAATTGATGCTCCTCACAAAAATTTTCCCTGCATTTGCACACTCCTGTGGTTTTAAAGGTCTGATTTAAAATTTTGCTTGCCTGTTTGAAAGCATAATGAAGTCTATAATTATCTATTTTCTTCCAGGCAGTTCTCAAGTGTTGATGGATCCTCACTATTACTTTCCTTAGAAATACAGGAGAAAATCCTTCTGCTATCTTAGAAAAATACCTTCTTCTTTCCTCACAGAAGCACAAGCTATATACTCAAAGTAATTTATTTCTGTGGAAAAAATCATATGCTAGGAAAATAATTTAATAAGTGAAACAATTAATCACTACCACAACCCTCGCAATATTCTTTTCCAGCTGCTAATTAATATATTGCTGAACATACTTCAATTTGTTTCTGGAAAAAGTCCTACAGGCTGCACTATTTGCAGTCAGCAGCAGCCCTGTCCTTCAAATGTTCATCTCGACACAACAAGTGGAAATGTGATTTCTGGTCTCTCCATCTCCTTGCTGCGCACTACACTGGGCACCACTGTGAGTTTGATTCCCAGAACTTTCTGGTCAGGTACTGAAATCCTCAGGTCAAATCAAAGATAAAGCTGTCAAACATAAGTTATAATTAAAAAAAAAAAAAAGATATTTTCTTTTCTTCTTTAAGGGAAAGCATAAAGTAGCCTAAAGTAAGAAATATTCCTATAATTTGATGTTATGCTGTATATAAAATGACCTGTAATTGTAATTTTGACAAAACTATAATATAAAATGAACCCTACATGAAAGCTCTGCTTAGGTTAAATATCTGTAATCCAATAGGATCAAGAAGAAATTAGCAGTTTGCATTTTGGAAAGAAAGGATTCATGAGGATTCGTATGACACTCATATTTCAATAACTTCATCATGAATTGTCCCAGCGTTAAATTTCAGCTGTTTTTCCAGCAAAGTGTAGAAAGTGTTCCTTAGTTACACAGCAGATTTTTTCTTTCTTTGTTTAATAACAAATAAATTAGGAGGAAGCTTTTGTTTTCCATCAGCTTGACAATTATGTCACTGTTTTGCTGGAAATAAGAGCAGGTGGCATTTTCTTCATGCCAATATATGCGTGTGTGAGTTGAATTGTCTCTGAACTACAAGCAAGAACAAGATAGTCCTTGTGCCAGAAAGCAATTAATGATTGCTCTGCAGCCAGGTTATTCCCAGGGGTGGGAGCCCCTATCACAGAGCCATGTGGCAGCTGCAGCTTCTGCACAATGGAAAATCATCTCTGGGTAACTGCTTAGTCCCTTTAAGGAGCAGAGACTTGCCCTCTTGGAAATAAACCACCTAATTTTATTTAAAAGAACCATTTTCTAGCCATGTGGAAAAAAAAAAATCAAAATAAAGGGTGCAATCAAAAGACTGTAAATGGATTATTTGATTTTCCTAATGTTCTAAAGGATTTAAGGGCTAAGGCAACTTACCATTCTCCTACAAATTACTTTTTTGGGAGCTTTCTCTGTCTGTTAGAGACTCTAAAACTTTCTGTGAATTCGGATTTACACGATCAGCACAGAGCTAAATTTTCCTAGAAGAGCAAATCCCATTGAGGTACGGGAGAAAATCACTGCAAACACCCAAATGTGCAACCATCATCTCCTGCCTCTTCAGCAATGTCACTCAGTTACATAAACATGCCATGCACACCGAATTCCACATCCCCAGTGCCACTTGAAGCAAGCCATAACATTTCCCAGCCAAATATATACACGACTCCAATATGCATATACATATAACTCCAGTACACAGCTAATGAGATGCAATTATTCACAGCTGATAAGACTCTTGTTCTAAAACTCTCTACATGAAAGCAAGAAAAATTTGAGTTGCAGAGAGACTTTTTCCTTTCATCAGTACTGTCAATTATAATTCCAACATTATGTAAGAAACAGGAGGAATTGGCTCTGATCTGGCTAAAGGTTAATAAATGCAGCAGTTCAGGGAACTAGAGCAGAAGAATACTAATGGCTCCTGCACCTGGAACGCAGCTTCCCTCTTCATCCTAATTAACTTCTCCCCCATCAGAGCATTTATGATGCATTTGTGCCCAATGCATTTATGAAATAATGCAGGTCTTTGGCTTCAATAAGTCAAGTATAAGTCAAACAGAGGAAAGAGGGTGGTAATAAAAGACTGACCCTGTTATCATTACTTATTTGGCATAAAATAATATTGACAGCTCCTCTGCTTTTCCATCCCCATTAAAAAAACCCAACATACCACCACAAGTATTTTTCTCTGGATTAACTCATAAATATATTTGCTAATTTTTCTATGCTAATATTTTCAGGTTTTTCTGTAAGTAACTTCTTCTTGTGCACCAACAGGTAACAAGAGATCTGCAGCAATGCTGCGTTTCTTGCGAAACTGTATTTTCAACAAAACATGCAAAAAACCCAAACTCAATCAAAATTCTATGGCAAGAGATTTCCTGGCATTGCAGTGGTCAGGAATACACACTGTACATTAAATGTCTGATGGGAAAGGCAAGGCAGAGACCTGAGGAGTGATGAGCTGCTCATCTCTCACAGTGCCATCAGCCCGTGCAACAAATTACATGCAAGACATGCAGAGGATGAAGCACAGCTCCTCTTACCTGTCAGAGCGTCCTCCCTGGGATCACCAGCGTCACGGAGCTGACTGTGACACTTAATCAGCCACCTGCTTTTTGTCAGGCCAGTACCTCATCAGAGAGTGGCAAAGTAAACTCGTCAGAGAAGTTCAGACATTTCTCTCATTAAATCTGCCACATCATTTCTTCATTCTTATTTTGGGCCTTTAGTTCTACAAATATTGACTCCCCAGAGCAAATCCAGCTCTTCTGGCTGACCACTGGCTCTGGGAGGCACAGTCTCCGTCACCAGCTGGATATTTAGTGATCCTAGTGATTTGTGGAACATATTCAGGGCGAGAAACACTACTGGTATAACCAAAAGTGGTTAAGGTTATAAACGGCAGATAAAATGAGGTGCCAGAAGGAAAGTCAGTCTGTAAACGGAGGGAAAGAGTCTTTAAACTGCTTGTCTCACAGCACTGTCAAAGTGTGTGAGATGGTGCCCTTCAAACCAGGCAACTCTGGGAGGCAGGAGCCCTCCCTCCCTCCGTGTTGGGGCTGCCCCACACCAGGCAGTGACCTGACCAAGGTGGGGCCGTGCCTGAGGCATCACCTTCCAGCCTTTCAAGCTCCCCTAAAATGCCTGCACTAGGGGTAGGACTCCTATTGTCTTGGTCTAATTTCTTTTTCCAGGACAGGGAATCCGTTCATGCAGCAGTGGGAGGGGGATTTTTTTGTAGATATAAGAGAGCATTGACTGCTGCCAGAAGGAAATCATACAGAGCAAACCTGCAGCAGCAGCTGGTGCAGCTTCCAGCATCCCCCGGCTCCTCTCGGACCAAAGTCCTTCTCCTCAGGACTGAGGAGCTGCCTCCTCCTGTGAAGATGCTCCTGCCAGCACAGGAAGCTGATTCCAGAGGCAGAGGTACACAAAAAGCAGAATTCAGTGAATTCCAGGCATGTTTACTCTCTCTAAGGCTATGGCAGGAGGTCTGAAAGTGGGGCAGTAAATAGGATCCTGGCTAAGGGAAATGCAGACCTTCACCCAGTTCCTAGACATGGGCATGGATCTCCTGAGCAAACAAATATTTACCTCTCTAGTAATTGTTTATATCTATCTGCAAAGTGGAAGCAAACAGCTGTGGGTAGGGGCTACTCAGGAGGAACTTCTGACTGTTGTGAGGACATACTAAATATTCTTGCCCTGCAAATGGTTGTGTTAAACCACTGGAAAGGTTTATGTGGTTAACATGTGAGATAGAAAGCTTTAACTCTATATACCTGGTGTGCCTCGGACATTAGGCCAAAAGGTTGCAAGCCTGTGGCCAGTGCTATGTAGAACCAGTCTTTACCAGGGGCTGAGATCAGAGTCCAAACCAATGACACCATCTGTAGCACGCAGAGGTGTTTCAAACATGCACTAAAAATATTTCCCTTTACTTCTTGATTGAAGAAAACCAAACACCTCCTGCCTATATTTACCTGGTGATGTCAGCTCATGACCTGGCCCATCCAGCAGCTGTCTCTGTACCTGAGGTGCTCAGTTGTTATTCCTTTGTACCTACTTCCAGACACGTGGTGAGATAAAATCACACACAAAAGTTTACTCCTTGCTGTGAAAGTAGTCACTGCTATCCTCGGCACAGATTCTTCCCTGCATCATAATGTTAAATACAAAGGAAAGATTAATTAAATTTTGTGGAACTGTGGCTCAGGTAACTCACTAGGGACTTGTTTGCTTCTTTGTATTTAAACTTTCATTAGTTTTCATTAAGCTACATTACAGGTTCTATCCACTTTCCCCTTCTTGCACTCAGCATATCAACTTAGGTGCTTCAAGGATTGCAAACAATGCAAGGTAATTAGCCCAAGAAATACTCAATCCCTCCAGGAGTAACTTTTTCCATGGCATACCTCCTGCCAAGGAAACCAGAAGCCCTGCGAGCTCTGAGGAGGAGGGCCAGGCTGTGAAATTCCACTTGGAGGCACATATTCAGTCTACAGAGTCAGTACAACATGCATCCCTCTGAGTGAGAAATCCCACCTCTCCCATTGTGGGAAGTGGTGAAAATTACACATACCACGACCTGCATGTTTTAGAAGCCACACGCTCTGTAGACACTTTTTCATGCAGCTGGATGCAGTCAGCAGCAGTTGGCCTCTGTATAATACCACAGTGTCTTTTCAGGCTGAGAAAAACTGGGCACCTGGTGCCCATGGCTGTGTCTCCCCCATGGCCACCTGAGGGTGGCACCCATCATCCTGACCAAAAACCCTCCTTTCCTGACCCACTGCTTGGGCCGCTCTGGCACATACCCCTGTACTGCTGACCAGTGACTGGGATAAGAAATATCTGAGGAAAAGTTTAATATAAAGAAATACTTCCTTTTTAGCCTGAGTACGACCCATCTGGTTCATGCCAGAGTGCTTCTATACACGGGCAGGTCAAACAGAAAATCTCTTCAGTCAAAACATGCTAGAAATACAACTGTTCAGTCATGAGCATGACAGACATATTGCACTTACAAACCTGATGAATGTCTCGGAGCCCTTTGGGCTTTTACCACAGCTTGAGGTCTTGATGGCAGATGCATTTTCCATCCAACAGCCCAGAGGATAGGCCACAGCCCCAGACATGGCCCTTTGCACAAGCAGCTCTCCACCTTGCAAGTGCAGGGCAAAAAATGGCAGAGAAAAGCCTGGTTAAAAGAAATAAATAGTTTTATGTAGTTTTTGTTTCCTTTGTGAAGCCCTTTACCCTCATACCTAGTTCTCTGATGGCCTGCACGGGTGTTTGTGCCAGAAGAGCAGGAGCTGAACTTCCCTGGATCAAAAAGGAGCCTTTTATCCTGCTGCTGCTCTTCATCAGGGTCACCCAACCCCCAGGCTCCAAGCACACATTGTCTACCCTACTTTCTCCACTTTCTCTGTATTCTGTCCCCTCAGTTTCATCCATCTTCTGTTTTGGACACAATAACCCACTACAGGAGTATATGACTCCTTCCCTTTTAGGATAGTTCATCCACCTCTTTCCCTGCACTCAGGCCAGCCTCCCCAGGCAGGCCCCAGGAGTTCTTACGATAGCCAACTGGACAACTCCAAAGATGTGTCTTGAGTCCCAGCACCATCTGAAAGTTTTCAGGTGGGAAGGCCTGGACGGAGAGCAAGTGTTGGAAAGGATCATAATGAGTGCTTTGGTTTAGCAGGAATTTCTATTAACCTGAATTTTGGTGGATGAGTTTATGTTATCTAACATAACTGAGCAGATGGTTTTCAGGATGAGAAATCCATCAAGTCTACCTGGTGATATGTAGGGAGCATAGATGAATGAGAGCAAGAAATATTATTTAGAAAAGCAAAAAAAGGAGTGTGTAATACCAGAGAACAACAGAGGAATGCATTTCCAGAATGGAGTGTTAATGCAGAATTGTTATGAAAAATGATTAATAGCTGGTAAGAAAGACAGGTTGTACAAAACTGATGTTATCAGGTTCAATTTCGTTTTAGTCCTTCAAGGTACTGAATCAGAGTTATTATAACAGCCACTCAATAGTCTCAATAGTTTTTCCTGCCTGAATGTTTACTATCAAGCTTTTCAGATTAAGGCAGGAATGGTGAGCAGCTGATGTTAAAGTACAAGGTTATGAGCACATTTTTCATAGGTTATAAAAACTGCATTTGCCAAGCTTCAAGTTGCCACATTGCAAGGGAAGGAAATTAGAGAGTGGAAATCCATTTGCAGCTGCACTTTATTCCAAGAGAAGTCATGTGGGAAAATACAAGGATTTTAAAACATCTAGTACATGGTACACTCAACAGATAAGACATCCACACTGGGGAGGATGGATTTTCAAAGATTCTCAGGCTGACACAGAAGTGAGAGGAGTCGGCAGCATCCTGGGTACCTGCCTGTGCAATACACGCACTTCTGCTTCTCATAACACTACACACACCAGCTGAACATAAAATCTGACAAGGCCTTTCAAACCCACCACTTACTACCTACCCTGGCACTGTCTGAACTGAAAGTTCTTGTTCCCTGTGCAACCTGTCCTATTTTTTTTTTTTTAACAAGATCTGAATTTAGTGTTAGAAGAAAGAATGTAGTTCATTGTTCACAGCTCAACTGATGTATTTCTGCACCAGCACCTGCGTAGACAGTTTCTCTCATAGGTATGAAAGGACATAACATCAAGGATGGCTGAACAGGCACCGATTCTTCTGACCCTCAGCTGCAACTAGGACAACCTGCTGCCACCAGGACACTCACAGGTGAGGGTCGTGTCCCCTTCATGGGGCTGAAATTCAGTGTTAGGTCATCTGTGCACAAACCCCAAGGGGGTTCCAACTCCCACCCACCAGTTTTCACCAGGTCTTCATTTCATTAATTCTTGCTGGAGGGTTAACACAACAGAAAAATGTCTTTGAAAATGGGTGCAAATAGGGCCATGACATACCTGGAGACAACGCTGTCAGAGTCCAGTACATACACACGGCTCCTAAGGACATATGCTGCTGTCTCTGTCTGTCAGGATACACCACAGTGCTTATTTCCAGGAAGAGGGAAGGTATCACAGGAGAAAAGGTACTGGGAAAAATGAAAAAAAAAAAATTTAGAAAAAAAAGATTGGAAGAAAAAATAAGTGTAATTAATTATAGATGTTGTTCCTTAAAAAAATCCCCAAACACCACACTCAATTTTATTAAGGGCTAATGTTCTCACTGACTATGAAATTTGATACATATCTTTTTCTTCCCCTCTGTAACTCTGAGGATATCAGGGTGCCACATGTTGAACAACTTGCTCAGGCCTCATTGTGTTTTACTTGAAATTCTCTTTCACAGAACTGGAAAGGCTGAAGAGAGTTTCCAAAATTAGTTAGGCTCTACTGTGCCAGCTTCATTAATGTAATAAAACTTCAATGTAGAGAATTTATTCCATCTGTAGCAATTAAAATGTAAATAAATACAAGTAAAATAAATCAACCAAATATTTGGCGGCATTATATCACTTTTGGGAAGTGTAACACTTACACCAGCACATCAGGGAATGGAAAACTGGCTCGCTCACACTCAGGAGATTCATTTGAATCGCTGGTGAATTTAATGGCACGTAGCAGGACAGCACTGCACCTGGCAGTGCTCAGACCCTAAATCAAATTTGCTGTCCTGAATATTCTGCAGCATCACTTATTCAAAATATAATATTTTTATTCAGCAGTTGGAAGCATTTATTAGCCTAAGGAGGGATTTCTTCTGCTGGCTATATGGGCTGAATACTATTTTCCTTATTTAATGGAGAAATTTGAGTGGGGCACTGCTACACATGATGCAGCTGCCATGTGGCTGTTCCATCCCATCCCCAGCACTGTCACACTCTCACTCTGCCTCTTTCTGCACTGCCAAACAAGGCTCAATTGCACATACAGCTTCTTACTCATGGTTTCAGTACTCCTGAAGCAGAGTTTCTGCTGGGGATTTTTCTTCCTTTGAAACAGACATTTGATACTTTATTTTCTGCCAGTGGATGGACACTTGTGCCAATATACTGAGTTACCCAGTGACACTGTCCCTCCTGTTCCTCCCTCTCACCTGCCAGTTTTACAAAGAGCTCCATGGAAAGATGTGGTGGGCTTTGGGCACAGATTGTGCAGGGAAGGCAATTAAAAGACATCACGATATTAAAATAGGACTGTCACCATCTTATATCCACAAAGAGATCTTTCGTTTGATTGGTGGACCATTAAAATGCAGGCCCTTAATGAAGATGCAACTCTGGCACAAAGATCATTTTTGGAATATGAATCAACTCTTCTGATTAAATCTCCAAAACCATTATTACATGACTTCTCCTTTTATAACATATCTCATAAAAAAAATATTTTGATCTCTCTTGTAATTGTTCAAATTCTTTCATTAAGTCCTCTTTTTCTGTCACTTTTCTCATGTTGAAGTTCTTGAGGGGAAACAAAGCTGCTTTCTCCAGAAGGCTTTTCCTTTGTGCCCCTTATAAGGAGGACAGAACAATAACATTCAGGACAGCTGCTCTGCACTGTACACAACCAACCAGCCAGCAAAAACAGTGAAAAATGAAGCCAAAAAAGGAAACACTTTCATATTCATGACTCCCTGAGGGAACTTCAATGAGTTCACAGGGGTCATAAGAACAGCAAATGTCACAAGTGTGTCCACTGAAAATATCATGTGGAAAAGTCTTTAAAAACATGATCTAACAACATAACTTATATAAGGTTAAAAGAAAAAGAAGTTTCTGTGTAAGCTCAGGACAAAGCATCCCACAAAGGTCAAAAAACCCAGCATTTTCCTTGTGTTGTTATTAATTTCATGTCCTCAGCTTTAAAAGCAGTACTCTGTGTGCTCACACTGTCTCCACAGTATGAAAAGCAACTTGGTGTCAGTCCTGTCAAGGATTTACAGTTTGCCTTGCAGGTAATTGTGGAATAAGACCATTTTGGAGGCTTACCTTCATTGTTATAATTCATCCTAAATATTGGTGGCTCAGTGACATTCTCTGCTTGTTGACACCTCCCTGTAATTTAGGTTTCTGCTGACAAAGGGACAGATACAGTGAAGTTATGCCAATAGACTTCAGGGCAGGAGTAAAAATTAGTAATTTAGTATTTTCAACTACTTTATAACTGCAAATCCAGAGGGTCTGCACCAAGACTGTAGTGTCTGCTCCATATGAGATAATGGCAAGAGACACTAACCCCAGCAAAGGCCTTATTTACAAACTGAAGAGACTGGAGGGAAACCAAGACCCCATGACATGGTAATGCCAGGCCAGCATTAGAAACCAGCCTGAGATTCCCAGTCCAGTGACCTGTTTTGATCCCAACCAAGAATGAAGCAGGACTTTCACAGAATCCTATTGCAAGCAGGCCCAAGGTTTTCCATCTTCCCCAGGACACAGCAGTCACACAACACTGGCTGGCCTGGGCACGCGGCGCTGTCAGGGCTGCTTGGCACACACCAGCAGGGCTTCTCTGGCCTTACTGACCACTGAGTCATCCATCCCCCTAAAAATGATTCATATTATTGCTGCTAAAATCAGCAAATAAGAGTCTGTATTCAGAGCATTGCAGTCATACTAGAGAGGATTTGAGGATTTGATTGTTTAAAATATGCACGCACACGCACGAGTGTGCACATGCAAACACATGGCACCAAAACAACGGCAGCCCTGACTCAGTAACAGCCACGTTCCCAGTCTGCTCAAGCCCTGCAGTGCCTGGTGAGGACTAAGAATCCAGGACCAAGTTTTCCCCGGGTTCCACCAGCACAATGAAGCCAGTGGGAACACTTTGCAATTAGGAGGATGGTAATTGGTCTTTGTGCACATCAGCGCAGCTGTTCGTGCACGGGCTGCCGAGCCACAGCCACTGCTGGCACAGGGGCTGAGAGGCTGCAGTTCACCGGAGTTCATTTGTACTTAATCCATCATGGGCTGCCTATGTGTAAACAACTACATCTCAACTTTCCATCTAAAATCACGGGCTTTTCCAGCATTGAGGCTTTACAGTCACAGCATTATAAAATTATTATGGTTGGAAAAAGCCTCCAAGGTCATCGAGTCCAGCTGTCAAACCAATGTGAAGCTGTAGCCCATAGACAGAGAGAGGGTACAAGCACCACGCTGCAGATAACCCCACATCCTACTTTCCCTCCCAGCCTCAGGAAGAAGAAAGATTTCCACAGAAATATGCAGAACCAGCTGGGGAATACACTGATGTGAGCAATGAGCTGGCAACTCTGGTTCTTATACACTCCAATCTACCCACCCACTTCTCTGAGAAATATGTAAAATACCTTGATTAAATAGGGCCATTTTAACCATTGCCTCAATTTCTCTCTATAAAACTGGTTCTGCTACCTGCATCCAGCTCCCCAAAGAAATACATTTGTGATTTATTTAGATTGCAGTGTGAAAGAATTGAAGACACATGCCATTTTCTCAAGGTATCAATATTTAATATCTTTCTTGATCACCTAAACTGTGGGTTTCTCATTCTCTGACTTCAAAGCATTTCACAGTCCAA
>QWTY01012366.1:7531-35030 GCA_008033365.1 Pseudorectes ferrugineus
TCTGCAATGGCTGGTATTATGCAGCTGCTCTCAGTAAACCTGTTCTACTAGAATGATTTACCTGACACCAAGTCCTCACTGCTTTCACAAAAACATAAGCAGATAATTGCTTTCTTAGCTAATACAGTTACCATGAAGAGATTATTCCTTTCCTTGGCTGTAGCCAGGTACATATTTGAAGACTATTGCCATGTTTTCCCTTCTTTGCCTTGCTTTCATTTCTGTGGGCGATGCAACAACAGCTAATCCACTGTTTTATCAGAAACCGTTCTTTGTAGATCGGTAGGGATTCCTATCACTCTCTTCTCTCCAGTCACAATGCCTCAAAAGAGGTGGAAAATTGCTACCCTGTAGGGTTAGACTGGTGAGTCCATCTATTCCTCTATTCTGGCTTCAACAGTGAAAACTGGAAATGAGCAGAGGGAGCACACAAGCCTGGCCACTTAGAAGATGCTAAGTAGAACAAATGGGTTAGGATTATTATTGCAGAGTATAGAATTACTTATTTATCTCACTGTGAGGTTGAACCATCAAGCAGTCACTGCAAACATGAAATGAGGTATGCCCATGGTAACAGGATAGCTCACAAGTTTGTCTGAGACAAGGTCAGAGGACTAGTAAGCTAGAGACACAGAATCATCAGTGACAGTATGAAGTTTTTTTCCAGTTTCATCTGCACTATGTTGAATCAGAAATAAATCTGAAGTTTCCCCTAACATAACTCAATATTTTTGCTTTCAACGTCAAAAGAAGCCAGAAAGTTGAATGAACAAATATTTATCCCACTATCTAAATTTTTAAAAAATAGATGGATTCTGTTTAAATTTTGGATGAATATCAAAGACCTGTTTTATTTTTTCTCTTTTTAATTAAGACTAGCTCACTGATAAAAATATGGCAATCCAAAGACTGGAGGCCTCAGTAATAAAAACGTCTGGTTAAGACAAGTAAAATGAAGCTGAAAAAAAGTGATGAGTGAATAACAATTGATGGGAAAATGAGTTCATAATCACTCAGGGGATTATACAATAAACCAACGCATTAAAAATGTTTACAGCCTAAGGACAGAAATATTTGTCTGTTCAAGCAGAATAGCTTTTTCAGAAAAATGGTTAAAAATTGTATTGCTTCCCATACAGGGAATGAAAAAGACACTGAAGAAAAATTTGATCTGGATTACAGCTGCTATATTTTAAAATACATCTCTTTATAAATTTACTTCAGTCACTAATATGCATCTTATAAAACTGTCTAATCGTATATTAATTTACAAAATTGTTTTTCCTTTTCCAAAAGCAATTTATTCCTCGATAGAAGAATGTAAATGGCCCAACATACATACACACCTCTTAGTAAGAATCACTGTAGAAACTTGATCGTTCTTCACCGTTGGTCCACAGAGTCAGCTCCCTCCACATCCGAAGATCACCAAGTCAGGGAACTCATGGTGCTGGCAGTACAAATCAACATGTGAGGTGCAGGCTGTCATTGACACGAAGACTAAGAAGAGAAACAACTACAAAAGCAAAAGTTGTGAACGTAGTGCTGGTAGCCTGCGGTAATCCCTAGATATGATGCTCATACTCCACCATCTGGACTGGCCTGCACCTGGCTTACTTTTCACCTGTGCACGTAATTATCTTTAAAATACAGGGTGGCTATGCATACAAGATACAGGGAGACTCAAGTAAGTTTTACATAGAAGGCTTTACCTAGACTGGCCTTGGAGAGAAAAAGAGCATCCAGCCGTTGAAGCAGGAGGGGTAACTTGTTCTCCTGGACTTCTTTCCCAGTCCTCAGGATAATATATGGGCATAGGGACTGTCAAACATCTGCTGTTGTAATTCCAGATTTTTCCTACCTTGACTAACATTCGAATACCCTCTTCATTAAAATACATCTTATCTTTATTTAGTAATGTACATAAGAAAGCTTTTTTATAAATTTAATCACAGTTTACTATTACCCTAAGTACTTCAGAGAGTTTATACAGCCAAATTCTTTTCATTAACTTAGTTTGTTTATTCTAATTACTATCTGAATCATAGCATTCTAAGTCATTTATTATTAAAATTGCCTCAAGGTGATCAACAGAACAACTTCACTTCAAATTTTTCCACTCCTTCCCTCTTCTCAAAATGAATAAATTTCAGGGGGTGAAGTGCCTGGGAAAGAGTATGTAGAAATATTGAAATGTGGCCACAAATAAAACCATAAAAACACCTAAACAGGTTTATTTAATAGCAATTATGCTCTTCAGAAAGAAAGGAAATCTAGCAGTGCAGAAAGATCTTTCTGGCAGCACATTAATATGTGCAGTGATGACACAGTTATTAAAATAGCTAACTGGCAGCCTCACTGCAGTAGGTGCTTTGAGAGTTTAGATGGAAGGTAGAGGGAAGAGACTTGAGTCAGCAGGAGCCAGCAGATAATTGAAACCAGGATCTTCTGTTAGAAATGATATCATTAAACTCTTTCCTAACAACACTGCTAGTGCCTTGCTCCCATTTGCTTTTGAAGCCTATCCTAAATCTTCACATCCTTCCTTTGTATACCTACTCTTTTCTTCCGTCTCCTTGTACTGACCCATTTCTATGTGGTATTTTTAACAATTCATTTCCCTGCAATCTATTCCCTGCCTCATGTTCACTTTAGTTAAGCCAAAATACCAGCCTAAAATATTGCAAACATCACAGAGCATTCTGTCTGACTCTCTTGTCAAATTTCTTCTGGCTGAAAGAGTCCAGACATACTTGAATGTAGATGGTGTTTAAGCCCATAAATAAGCAATTAACCTAGCAAATCTTTTTTTATCAATCTCTTTCTAATATTTTAAGAACATATTTTCAGCCTCTTTTTCATAGTTTTACACCTGAAATATGTAAAGAAATAAAGTAGCTAGCCTATTCCTGCTTCTGTTCCCAGCTATAACAAGGAGAGAGATTTCCTTCCTTTGCACTTAACAGCTAATCCACAAAAACTATTTTTCTCCCTGAGTTAGAGCTGGCAGGACTATATAGGAAATTGTGTTTCTGTATATTTGATGTTAGATTCAAGTCAGATTATTTTAGATACTGTTAAAAATATTAATCATATATATAATGCAATAAATAATATATATAATGCAATATAAATAATGCAATATAAATAATGCACCGTCTGGCATTGCATTGTCTTCACACAGGATGTATAAAATTTGGTTCTGCCTTGAAATGTTTTCGAAATCGCAGTTTTTTCACTCACTCCTCAGAAACTCTTTGTGACATAGGTTATTCTGTTCTTTATCAGAAAGGCCTGAGCATGAAGTCTGCACTGGGGTTCTGATTCGGTACTTTGGCACACACAATACTGTGTCAGTGGATCCACAATTAAGCTGTGCAATGAGCTTTCAAGTGTAGCTCAGGGGTGGGTGACTGTAAAATTGACTGAGCAGGTGGTTTCTACCAGCAAAACATTTGAGAACTCAACACTGTGTATAACTCATGCTCTTGGATGAGGAATAGCTCCAAATACTGAGCAACTATGAACCTTGTACACACAGCTGCAATTTACTTTAATTGGTGATTCACAAAGATCTCTGGATGGCGGAATTTTAAAGAGACATTTCTGACAGGTACTCCCTCAGTCTTAGAGGGACACAAAAGGTATACTGTAGTAAATGTTTGTTGTTTTGCAAGAGACATCAAAATTCCAAGACATTGCAGGATCCCATCCATTGCAGGATCCTAAATTCCTGCAGAGAAAGGGTATAAGACTAATATTGAACATACTTCCTATGTCTGTATGATTCAAAAGGAAAAAATATGGTTTTCAAATCTAATCATCATAGCAACACGAATTATTTCAATACTTAGCTTGTTTGTTATATTACATAATTTCTTCCACAAATGCATTAACCTAATATGACAGAAGTAGAAATATTTTTATAAAATCAGACTTCTAAAAATTCTCTTAGAGAAAGCTATAAGGAAATTCCTCTACAGGACTTCATGTTGTGTCTCCTGTTCTTCACAACAGTGGGATTGTCCCCCATACAGCAAGACCAGCCTAGTAAAGCCTTATGAAAATTGTACTAACTGCTCCAGGACACTTCAGACCATGTTTTATTCACAGCAATTGTCAATCTGGAAGAACTAAGCAGAAACCTTTGGCAAATCACACAGTCTTCAGACAAGAATAATAATTGACAATTGTCATCCTTGATGAAATGATTTAAATATTCATTCTTCTGCAGCAGCCACTGATGAAAGTGACTCAACTTTCCTGCACTGTCCCTGCATGCAGTAGATCCCAGACTGTGTTTCTTATTGGTTCATCGTTATGAACTTCATGACACTACTGTAGATGAAGTTTTCAATGATGTGTTTTGACAAAACATGAAGAAAATAAAGCCTGATGCATTTTGCTCAAGAAAGTGGAATTTATGTTCAGGATAACCTTAGGGAAACAGGAGACCTCAGTGAAGGCTACAGCTCTGATGATGACCTGAGCTGACTTGGCCATCTTTCCTTTCTGGGTCATATTGATGTGAAAGGCAGAGACAGCTCTGAAATCTTCTGAAGAACCACCCAGCAAGAGACTGTACACACCCAAATTCCTCACAGCCTCTGTGTGTCAGCCTGTTCTGCAAACAGAGCCCACAGCAAGTGAGACTGAAAAAGACTTTGACTTCATTTAGCTCCTTGTTACCAAATCTTAAGTGTCCCATTCTGGTAGAGGAAGGTCACCCTGCCCACGGCAGGGGGTTGGAACTAGATGATCTTTAAGTCCCCTTCCAACCCAGACCATCCTACGAAGCTCTGAGTACTGCTTCCACTGTTGCTGTGTTTAGCTGGTAGGGATTCTTAACTACTGTCTTGGTAGTTTAATAAAGTGGATCAGAAAAAGCAGAGATACTTGCGAATACTTATATCCCAAGCCACTTAGAAATCTCTTGAAGGGCTTTAGATACAAAATTAAGCCTCATTTGCACAATTTAAAGGTCTGATCCCAAGTGGAAAAGGACAAATAATATGCCACATATGGAAAGTTTTGAAGTGTACAAAGAAGGAAAAAAGTAAATATTCCCCATGCTTCAGCAGTAGAATGCTTTGCAATTGTTTGCTCTAGCAATTTTTTTAGTAGAACATGGAAATATAACTATTCAAATATTCTCTTTAGCTGAGAGATAGCAGAGACCAACCTATAAGAGAAAGTCCAGGGACAAATAAAAACTGTCCCTGCTCAAGGGAAACGGGATTTAAGTGTTTTCTGTAACAGAATTTTTGCAAGACATTAATGTAAATGCTTAGTAAACAAAGGAAAGAATTAGCTTAAGAGAATCTTTTTTTCCCCCTGCAGATATGACAGTTGTGATTTAAGTCAGGTTTCTTCAACACAAAGTAGGTCTTACTTGTGAGCAAAATAAATTTCTGACTTCACCTATTCTAGCTAAATGGGACTATGCATTTTACACATTAGGATGGTGCATGTCTGTAGTGTGGCTCTGGATCCTTTCCTCCTGCTCCAGATGAAAATTAATCTCAGATCTGGTCCTGTTCAGAAAAGAGGGTGAACTTTCACCTTCTTCACCCATTGCCTATGCCTCATGATGAAATTGAGTGTAATTTTCCAAGCAATATCCATCTGGAAACAAGGCCACTTGGCTATAAATGTTCATTATGCACTAATGTAGTCCCAGGAACATTCATGCAAATCAGTCAACTGAGTGAACCATTCAAACCTGTGAACCAAATAGAAACATAAATACAGAGCTAATTAATACTTTTGCTTCTTGCAAATGCACAAGGCACTTCAGGAGCCACACACCTCCTGCATTGCCAAGTCTACCTAACATTTTTCAATATTCCAGTGGAGCCACATGAAACATTGTTTAACAAAGAATTTACAAAATATGGCAGTTTGATGGTAAGAATGAAGAGGTTGTAATATTTACAACATATTTTACTGTTTATATGAAATACATTTCCTTGCTCATTGAAGACTGTTCACATGTCTAGTTGCCAGAGAAATCTGATTTCATTGGTCAAAATGAAATTTATTCAAAATAGTTGAAAAAATTTTGATCAAATTCTATATTTGGCAGAGATGTGAAAGGCATTTCAGAAGAAAGAAATCAATACCCACACTGCAGTGAGTAAAATGCAAATCTGACATTTTAAAAATACTGTCACATTTCCCCCACACCCCTAAAAAAATCAAATTTATTTTCTCAACACATTAAAAATAAATGTAACTCTAGTTGCCTTAATAAACATAAGCCCTACCCCAGATTCCTTGATCTTCAGTTTCTCAGTGTTGTTTTAAGACAAACACTGAGTGAGGCCGACCACTAAGAGAGGATTGACACACTGTTGGTACAAACCAAAATTCTTCATGGACACAAAAACAGTGGGGGAATTTGTACATGGCACACAGATGACCAGGCCTGAAAGTGTTACTGCTACTTAAAAGAGCATTCACCACGAATCCATGATTTGTGCTTTTATTCCATTAAAGTAGAAAGGGTTTAAAATACTGCAGTTGAAAACAATTATCAAATACAAGCCTGTTGTAGCAAAAGAGCAGGCAAAATGCTTTTTTATTTTACACTACCACAGTGGGCTGAACTAAGACTATTCCAGCTTTATGAATTTAAAATCCTCTCACCAACATGCATATTGAAAACCTCTAGAAAGAAACAATTCCTGAATTCATTTCAGTTGAAAAGACTCAGAAAATTTAAAAACTCTAGGAAAATGGACATTAAAATGCAGCTGCTTCATCAGCTTTGAGTAAAAGCACACTTTTGTTAGTTCCAAACTTAGCCTATGTTTAAAAAAAGGAAGGACAAACGAAGGTGGAAAGTACTTGAAAGCTGGAGCAACTCTGGCTTTCATTCCGACTGCTGTTGTTTGCACAACAGTTATTAACATTGTGAGTTTCTTTACAATTTACTGCCAACAACAGAGGAACAGCAGGTTCCCTTTTAGTCCAATTAAGACCATTGTCCATGTTTCCCTTGGCTCTGAATTAACACAAGCACACCTGGCACCGGGTGCACACCTGGTACAAAGTTTCCAACCAGTCCAAGCCCAGAGTAGATACCACTGCAAGGTCCTGGTTTACAGTTTTGGTCAATCATAAACATTTCTTTCCTTAGCAGCAAACATATTTATTGAAACATTGGCCATGGTACAGCTAGAGATAAGAATGATCTGCCCAGGTTTTACTTCTCTCAGACAGTGATGAATATTCACTTGGTTGTAAAAGCATCCCCAAAAACCTCATAAACTCTCCACAAAACATTGGAAGAATCTTGATCTTTAAACAATCAAAACCAAATGCAGATTGGGGAGCATGATTGCATTGGAGCCGTTTCCATTTAAGTTCTCACTTCCCAGCTACTGTGGTGACAAAGGCATTACAAATGCAAAAAATGACAGATTTCATCTTGACAGAGTAGCTTGGTAAGATAAACACATAAAGTGATTAAATAGTGTGCAACAAAGCAGATATTTGTCCTTTCAAACCAGGGTTTATAAAAGGCATAGTAAGTATCTTTGAATCCAAGGCAATTACCTTGTTTTTTCAGTTACAAGAAAACATCTGAGGATAATCAAAGACACCTTTTGGTAATTTTGCCTGGTTTCTAATTCAGGAGGAGAAGGCAATAGAGATTTACTTTACATGCAACAAAAACATTCAGCCTGGTATAAACAAGAACAAAACAATTTTTGCTCTGTTTTGGTTTCAAAGATAAGATGAAGGGAACCACTAAGTATAAATACATCCTGTTTTTTACAAATGCTGATGGGTTCATCTTATTGCTTAGCCAAATGATTCAAACTGTTTTAATTCCTTGTCAGGTATAATTTGTTTTCCAGAAAACGAGAGGCAAAACTCGATGTCTGAGTAAATATGTACATTTTCCTTACAGATAGTTCTTAATTTTGCCTGATAGAGCACAGCTGAACTCATTTCTCTTAATACTGCTTAAAAAAAATCTATTTAATTGCAGAATTGGAGCAAGGGGGGGTTTAAATCTGGAAAATAAAATAAAGCTTTGTTTCCTATCATGTAGCATATTTTGCATCTCCTTTTCTTGTAGCTATTGGGTTGTGGTAAAGCATCCTGTCTGCAGAATTAACAAGAATCACCCAGTCTGAAAGAAAGAGGGTTCATAAATAGGTTGTTATTTTTAAAGAGATTAATTTCTACAAATGGGTCAGTAGATACCAATCTGTTAGGGATTCAGTCTTTGCTGAAGGTGTGTGCAGCTCATCTTCAGGGTCCACATTTAAGGCAAGTTAAATTGCAAATTCTACAATTTAATATCCTGCAAATTCCACCTCCAGGGAATGATTATCATGCCCAGAGTCCATGATATGTGGTAGAAACAGAAAGACAAAGGTATTTTAAAATAAAGTTATTTTAGAATTACTCTTCCAGGTAATATTATTTTTGTTCTAAATACTTCTATGTAAAACATTGAGAATGTTTTGATTGATTGCAAGACATGTATGTAAAGATTTGCGTTTCTACAAGAACTTTTAAAATGTGTTTTTGTTTCATTTTAAGACAGCAAAAATGAACGGGGTTATTTTTGCAAAGCAGAAAAACAAACTGACACCCTCAGTCCTGACAGAGATGAGAGTCTGTAAGGCAGTGAAGCCCTCACAGAGGAATCAGGACCTAAAGTGTCAGAGCAAAGATGAGAATGGCTTTTGATCACAGGATCACAGAATATGCTGAGTTGGAAGGGACCCACATGGATCATTGAGTTCAATTCTTAAGTGAATGGCCCATATGGGGGTCAAACCTGTGACCTTATCAGGGGAGTGGAGAGAAACTCCTGCTTTTCCAGTTTGGACTTAACAAAGATTCAATTTTTTTTTAATTGAGAAGGAAAAAAAGGGAAAAAAATCCCCTGGTTTGGGTTTGTTCCAGGCAGAGCGTCTGCCTTCCGCTGGCCTTGCGCCCGGGAGCTGCCGTGATATGGAAATAGCCCAACACAGGCCTGGGAGCAGAGGGAGCTTCCAGCAGGTAAAATGTGAACAAACTGAGACAAAGCCCCAGGTCACTGCTGTACCAAGGGGNNGGACCCACATGGATCATTGAGTCCAGCTCCTGGCCCCGCACAGAACCATCCCCAGTAATCACATTATGATGGCTCAATAGCCACCTATTTCCAGTACATCATGCCAGGAGAGAAGGAATGCCTTTTGTTAAGTTTCCCGAAGGTCTGTCTTGATACCTTTGTTTGTGCTAACCCTATTCCAAATGCCGAACAAGTCAGTTAAAAATAGGTTCTGGCAAATTTTGAGAACAAGACTGTGGGGCCTTAGCAGGCATTCAGTCCTGTTGTCTCATCTTCTGGCATGGACCCTCACACTCACAAGGACTCTCATGGGCCCTGTGCAGGACACTGGTGCCTTTGCTGGCAGAATGCAGTGCAGCATCTCCGTGTAACACACCCACCAGCTGCACCTATGCTTAATTTTCAAAATAACAGTGTTGTCCTTTAGTGGCACTTAAGAAGGTCAAGTTAACCCAGATTATCCCAGGTTTTCATGCTGTTTCTCTGCTGCCTGGCTCCAGCAATTTCTTATCAGCAGGGAAGACTCCACACAGAGTAAGGTTTCTGGAAATAAAGTGACACTTTCCCACTATGATAAATACTTAAAGGCAAGATAAGGCATTAAGAACACAGTTGGCTAAGTAAAAAATATAGGAGGAAGAGCCTTCATATTTTCCACCTGTTGAGGATCTTTCAATCTTTCTCTCACTTAGTTTCTTCTGATACTCCCTGGAAGGAGGGAATAAGAATGAATGAGCTATTCAGTCTTAGCACCATCCAGCCACTGCAGCCTTTCCTATAAACCCCCCCAGCAAATGAATTATCACCATTAAAGGGATGGTGGCATGCTGGTTGCAAATTATTATGACATTTTAAGTGGCAAGTTAAGGGTGTCTTAAGAGAGAGAGAATAAATATATGAGGGATGAGAATTTGCAGATATGACAATTGCCAGAACTTTATTTCTTAAAGAGGTAAGTAATCACAAAATTATCTGGTTTTATTTTTCCTTCTTTCTTGTCCGTTTAACTAGTACTTTGCATATATCTGAATGTTTAATTCAATTCAGAGCAAGGATCCATTTGATACATCTGAGAAATTATACTAGAATACATTTTGGGAATGGAAATTTTTTGGGGAAATTTAATAATAACAATGGTAGTAATATCTGTTGGTCTATGAAATAACATATTGTGGGAAGGCATAAATTCAAAAGATAAAAAAGTAATGAAAAATCAAACAATGAACCATACTGTGATTGCTAGGAGTTTCAGTGCAGTTTATACACCGATTCTCTGCATTTTTGGGCTGGTTTGGACAGCCTAAGAGAATTTCTTTTCCCTCTAGCATTGGCTACAGTTAAGTCCTTCTCTTTTCATGTCCAGAGGATCAAGTTTTTTTCCTGACAAAATATTTCAACAAAAAGGATTATGTTTTGTTGGAATAATTCATGTGTGTAAGTGAGAATAGCAGAGATACTTCATTCAACCATAATTAAAACATACTAAAATTTCTCAACAAACGTTTCCCTTTAACACCAGCTTCTTTTCAGCCCTGCCAGTACCAGCACATGCTTTTGTGTTCTGGTGTGAGCTGATGGTGCTTGACTCACTTGAGTGTGAATATTTCCATTCAAGTGGACAAGAAGACAGTGCATGGAGGCAAAGTATGGTAAAGTCAGCCTTGCTCTGTGTGTCTGTGTCATGAGCAATCTGCCACAAAGCTGCACATGGCTGAACCTGTGAATGAAACCATGAACAGACATAACGTGAAAACATCTCATGCAGTGTGCCAGGACCTGAGCAGATAATAGGGAGAATTCTGTACAGTGCTGCACATCAATACTCATGCCATCCTCCCGGTATCTTGCTTAGTTCTGGTCAAATGAACAGGCCTAGAAAGAATAAAAGCAAAGCACAGCTACTCTGCTAGCCAAGTTATTTGTTCTAGACAGATGTTCTACTTGAAGACACAGTCTAATAACACAGGCTCATTTCAGAAAAGCTGACAAGCAACACTGAGACAGTCGCCAATGAAACACCAGCTACATTCAGATGACAGATGAAAAAGTCAATACATGCCATCACAAAATCTATAAATTCAGTCCCCATCAAATCTGTTCAAGTTCTCTTCATTGCTACAGTTTTTAAAAGTAAGACTTACTTCTGCTTTGTATACTCCCAATGACTTATGTTTCCATTTTGAAAACTAGTTAGAAACATGCCTGTGTTCATGAGCTGCATCATTGCCTCAAATAAATCCATACTCAGTCCTGAAACCACACCTTTAAACCTAAAGAATGTGAGAATAGACAGAAACCCTTGTAGAGCATCCAGTATTGCACAGTGTCTGACTTGCTTGTCCCAGCATCAGAACCAAAACATTTCTCTCTGTGTTAGTCTAATGGAGGCTGTGTTCAGGGAGCTTGGCAGTATAACTCTCATTGAAAGGAAAGCTGTGACTTTTTCACGGAAGGTAATGAAATAGTTATTGCCCAATTCAGAGCTCTTTCATCTTCCACTAACTCAATTTGGTTTCTTCAATTCCAATAAAAACACTCTTTGTATCCCTCAAAGCATGCAGAATATGTGTCCTGTTTCTACAGCAATATAAGAACTGTTTTTCATCATCATCATCATCCTCCCTCTGCAGAAATTTGAGGTATGGCTGTACAGAATCTGTGAGCTCTCACTGGAACATGAAAATCTTCATGAACTGATCCCTTCTTGCACCTCCTTTTGCCGATCTATACACCTGTCAAAAACACTGCCGTGTCATGGGATCTCAGTCTTTTCTAGAAGCACCAAAATTTAGGAGAAAAGGAGAGACAGTCTCATACTCTATCAGCCTGAGGCAGAATTAAAACCAGAATTCCATCAACAGTCATGGCCAATCAAACAGACTGGAGTCTTCATGACCGTGTTCTCAAGAGAAAAAAAGGTTCTGGCCTGTTCATAAGAGGAAAAAAATTCTCACAGCCAAATGATATCTGAAATTATATTAAAATGAACTTATTTTGAGTTAGCTACGAATGTTCCATAGCACCAAAGGAAGTGTGTGTGTGTGTGAGGAAATAGGGGAAGAAGAGAAACACGAAGCACATTCAACAGTGATTGTATAGTTTCTATAAACGGGTAATCGACCGCTCCCTTCTGTTTTACTAGAATGGCATCTGATTTTGCATTAATCTGACCAACTAAAATTCTGATAAGGCATGTTCAACTAACCTGCATTTCATTTTTAGGAGTAACTTGCAATGTAGTTTACCAGCCAGTCCTGTTAAATCAATGGCAAGAAGGGAAAGAAAAGTTTGAGGATGGTTCTGTTGGTCTGCAGGATGAATTTCCATTCTTGTTTTCACTATTTTTCCAGAATTATGTCCAAATCTTTTTACCACATTGTTTCAAAGCCAGGCTGGGCCAGAAAGGCTGCCACTGGGAATGAGAAGACCTGCACCAGTTCTGTTTACAGACACAAAACTTGCTGCCAGACCAGGACTTCACTTTGGTTCTCAGCCTCTTTGTTTGTACGATTTTTGGGGTTTTTTTCATTCTGGAGAAAGAAGATGACCTTGGAGATTTGAAATCTCATTGGTTTCCTTTTGAAGATATAGGATTTATATACCCTTCTGGGTATCTTTAATGAGTTTTAACTGGAATTCTAACTTTAATATAACTTCACAACGTCTGCAAAAAAACCCCCAAAAGCCATAGAAGAAGTACCCCCTTCCTTATCTCTAGACATTCCCACTGCCTCATCTCTTCATGGCAAACCTTTCTTAGTATCCCACCAGCACATTAAACTTCGTGTGGTTGAATTGAACTCTTGAAATCTTTTTCCACTCTGTTGATGGTGGCTTTGGCACACTCCTCTGCTGCCCAAACTCATGACCGAGGAGGGAATTCTGCAGAACAGTGGCCCACAAACTGTGTAAACACAACTGCTCTATCTGCTGACACCACGTGGAAGTTGAAGCATCAGTAGCTATTTCTCTGAGCAGAGTCTAAATTAATTATTCCTTGACAAGCACTGTCAGTGTCTTTATTACATATTTAGAAAGTGAATCATTATTTTAAAGTGGCAAATGGACCAACTAACTTGATGAGGAAACTAGCAGCACTGTCAAGGACTGCCTGATAGCTTATGAAGTGATAAAATACTTCATGTTGCCTCTGACTCTGTCCCTAAACCTCCCATCCATTGCAACAGTTCAGAAAAAATCTTGCCCTATTGCTCCTCTTTCTGTCCCTTCTTGCCAGAGCAACCCCCTGCCATCTCACACACAGATGTCCATCTCCTTGAGGCAAGGCAGTGCCCTTTGTTTGTCTCACCAAGAAGGTCTCCACACAACAGAAAGGCCATGAGGGGACCCCCAGAAGCCACAGCATGGGAGACGGATGCAGAAATGGGAACCCTCACCAGAGAGAGAGCATTGCATTGTTCCCCCTCCCTTTCTCTCACTCTTATCTGCTTCTGTATTCATCCCAGAATTAATTTACTATAACAGTGATAAATTATTTGAATGAAGGAGTTACTCAGATTGTGAAAGGATTATGTACTTATGTTTTCAATCTCTTTGTGTAGAAAAAGAGCTGAGTTTTTAACATAATAATGAGTTGTATTTAGAGCATACTAAACACCATGATACTTTCCAACTTCTTATCTGAAAAAATACCAGAAAATCAACATTGCTAAGACCCAGAACGGCATGCAGGCATCTTCCATCCAGCACCTTCAAATGAACAGAGGTATATAGATTGCAGGTAAGAAGCAGAAACAAAGTCAGGTAGCAGCTGCATCATGCTGACCAGTTGCACACAGGGATGTCCTTGGAGCCCACACATGCCACAGAAGTTCAGCCGCTTGGTGTTCAAGGCAGCTTTGCTACAGATGGCAGGTGTCATCAACGTTTTGCACATGAATATGGTGAGAACCACCAACTGGGCTCTCTTTCACCTTGCTTCTGCACAGATGAACTAACCCAGGTTCTCAGCCTGCCCACATACCTCCTGTTTTTAAACTCCCAAACCTTTTATGATGTTTCAGATTGGCTAGCCGCAAACGTGTGGCCATTAGTTGCTTTTGAAATGTCAGGTTGGAAGGTAACAGAAAGACCATCAGTCTGTTTCAGACAATCTCTGATAATTTGATCAGTGCCAGACTGTGAAAATGGCTGATCTGCTCTTGTGCTGCTCTTATGAAGCCATCACCATACTCCACATCCACACTGTCTCCCAAGCAAATATGCATCCATGGTGTAACCTCTCCAATGTAAAAGCTGTTTAGAGTGCAAAGAGAGTCATATCTATTTCAAAATTAATTTATTTCATTTTTTGAAAATAAATATTATTTAAAATATTCGTTTCTTGTACTTCTAAAATAATTTTAAATAAAGCATGTTGAATTTTAGTGAAGTATGCAGAAGGAGAAAAGCTGTCTTTGATTTAGGAAATCAATATCAAGAAGATCAGGTGGCAGTTTCAGTACTAAAAAATCAAATCAAACCCTTTTCCAGAACTGAACTGTGGTTATCTTAATGTGCCATGAGGAAACAAGCCTGGATTTTCTCTGCAGGGCACTCAGCAGAAAGGGACTAATTTCAGCAGCCATTAAAAAGTAAATGTTTACATTTGATCAATGTTTAGATGTTCTTCATGGTCAGTGGAATGAAATGGTTCTTTGGAAGCTCAGTTCATCTGACCTGTTTAAAACAGTCACTATATGAAGGTGGAAACTTATCCTGAGAAGGACATAAATTTTGTGATTAATTTTTGTAATACAGAGGAAACTGGGTCTCTGGATGCCATTCCCACATGTTGTACAAGAAGCAGTCATCAGAAAAGCATTGGGGATTATTCCAAGTACTAAGAAGACCAAATAGGTCTTTCTGGCAGCACAGAGAATACACATTGCAGGGAGACGATACCTCTCCAGGTGAGAAAAGGTCACAAAATCATTTGATTGCATCCCAGACTATCTGGAGATTAATAAGGGGAGCTGCTTCAGATGTAGATAATATTATTGCAACTCTTTCAGTCCTCTGTACCCTTTACTTCTCACAAGTGCTTAGGCACTAATAATTTGAAGAGGGAAGCTTATTGAGAGATGATGCAAGCTTAACATAGCACGAGCACAAAATCTCCCCAAAAACCAGTAGCACAGAGTCAGGTTGTGATATTAACTAATGCTCTCTGCAGAAAGCAGATAATGTCTCAGCTACCCAACTCAGGGTGAGTGCTTTCCACTTAAACTCAGCTGTTTGTCCAAAGACCTTAAAATATGGTAGACAGAGGTCCAGAATATGAAAAGTCACCACCCCAAAGAGAAGGTCTACTGGTTTTTGGTACAGATCAGTTTGTTTCCACGCCCAGAGTCATGGAGGCAGTGCCAGCCCTGGCAGCAGCTCCTATGGCTGGAGTCCATACCCTGAATAAGGTAGGAAGAACAACCATCAGCTGATTTTTTTTTTTTTCTTTTTCCTTTAGCCATCCCTTCCTCCCTGCCTCAGTCATCTCAGCCCTCTTGTTCCCTTCATTTTCTGTTGGTAAATGTTTTCTGACTGGTCAAATCTCACCTTGCAAATGCCTTTTCCTGACAAGAAACAAAATCACTAAGAAGTTTGGTAACATCAAAACTTTGTTTTAGTCAAAATATCCTAAGAAATATAGACCTTCCCCCCTACAGATATTATAGCAGTTTTTGCTCTCCTAATGGGTGTATTGGGGTCCTTCAGGTTCAAATCAGAGTTATGTTAGTGTAATGTAGAAAATAAATGAACCGATGCTCTGACTGAATCTTTAAGATCCCTGAATTACCAAAATACAAGTTCAGCTTACTCATTTGCACTCACATTGGACACATACATCTGCTAAGGAGCAGACAACAATGCTTATAACACTGTTTCAATAATGGCTGTCACAGGGGAACAAGCCTCAATGCCCCTATAACCATGGCCTCCTATTCTTTGTCATTTTTTGTTGAGTTGGATTATTTGTTTAGACTAGTTCCTGTAATTTTATCCTGGCTAATGCAAAGGAGCTTTCCCCATCATGAGGCTGAAAAGGCAGCAGGGGGATGAGCTCAAAGAAAGAAGGTATGTTTGACTGAAGAGACTCACAGAATTGATTTGATTGATTGATTGATTGCTCATTCTGGGATCTCCTTGCTCTCTCTGCAAGCCGCCTCTGCTCCTTTCACTTGGCTGTCTCTTGGCACGCCACAGCAGACATAGCAGCTTTGGCCCACATCTGTACTATGGAGGTGGAGGAGAATGGGCCTTCTGCAATGAATCACTCTGAGTAAAATTGTGAGTCATATAGAAGAATTCTTTAGTCTTCAGTTGCAAACAAAAAGCTTGATTTTAACTGCCACATCTGCACTCCCTCAAACTCACCACAAGATCAGTTTGCCAAGAGGCATCTTATGTGTTGCTCCCTCCACAAGAAATTCCGCTTTGCCTGCTGCCAAGCCTTGCACTACAGTGAAGCACAAGTAATGGAAAGCCTGCTTTTTGTGCCTCCCCAGGACAGAGGGGACAGACTCCGGAGATCTGCAGATCTGTAGAAGTAAAACTTCTGATCTTCAGCATTTTTAACACTGACTTTGAGCATCATAGTGGGAACAGCATTTTGTGCGTATTCATCCATCTCTGGAAAAGGCACAGAGCAAAGAACCAAAATAACTGAAGGGGTGGCAGGGATACCTGCTACAAGATATTTTCAGGAGAGAATAGCAACATTACGTGTCAGAGCTCAATATCGGGCAAAACCTTGACAAGAAGGGGTTCTGCTTGTTCAGAAGAGTGCTCAATCTTAACCTCAAATCCTCAAAGTTACAACTGTCATCTCACCATGTCAGGGCCCTACTGTTTCTACCATTTTGAAAGAGATGACAGAATGTTGTTTTTTTTAAAGACTGATTAGCATTCATTGATGGATCATCTTTCATTAAATTAAATAATGTTCCAATTAATTGATCTGTTAGCAGACATTCTTAATTTAGTAAATGCTGAGGAGAATGCTAAAATTACTATTATATTTCTGACAGAAGCGCCATTGAAATCTGGTAATTGATAGCTTTGCTGTTTTCTCTGATGGCCTGAAAAGCTTTTAAAGCTAAATTCTGTAATCGTGTTCATCTTTGGAAATTAGTTTTGTGAAACCACACATTTATTTCTTGCTGAGAAATCTCATTTTAGTAATTTTTAACACAATTTATAATGCATAAAATAAATTAGCTTTTGTAGCTAAGCCAGCATATTTTTCTTCAGTTTTTATCTCTTTCTAATATATATTTGACCTTGAAAACAGCAGTGTCTGTAGGATATTGCAGCCTAGGAACAAAGAAATAATTTCCATTCCATCACTATGGTTACACTTTCTTCTGTCTCCAGCACTGAGCCATCTGGAAGTGTTTAATACAGAGTCCTCGGGAGGCCAAGAAAATTTCATTTAGTATCATTTAGTTCTGATTACGCAGACACACACATTCACAAACAAACACACATAGCGGAGCCCTGGCTGTAGCAAATGAATGCATTCTCTTAACACTGCATATTAGATAGGACCAACAATAGAGATTGGAGTATCATGGACCTCCATCCCTCACAGGCAGTTTTTTTTCAGTCTCACATGCTTGTGTCTGCTTGTCTCAAGTGGTTCAGCCAAAATACAGTGCAAACACCAAGGCTTCCTGTGGGCTTAGGTCAATGTTAGCTTCATGGACACCTTCATTCCCCATGAAGACAGACATGATGATGAAGACAGACTAGAACCAAGAATCATGGCTTCCCTCTGACCACTGTAAATTTGATTTGGAAATAATTTGGAAATGTCCTCTAATGCTTGTCTTTATTTTGACCAAAAAAAGCAAGTCATGGTCCCAGGAACATGGAACACTTATTGAGAAAAGGAAGAATATGTACACTGATGGTTCTGCACCCTTTCAAGTCAAGTAACTTTATCACCTACTTGGTAACTGAGTGTGGTAGGTCAAAATTGTTCTGTTTCTCCTCTTTTCTTAGACAGAATCACTACATTGCCTTTAACACTTTTTTTTTTGCAATAAAAATCTTACCTTCTGTTGGCTAAAATGTATCCTGTATTTGTGCAGTATTTGTGCAATGTCCTGTAACAGGCATATCTCACTAAGAAAAAAAACTTCTCCAAAATCACACTTATTAGTGTCATAATATACCAAATTTTATCTCTCATATGAGCTCAACTCATTAGAGACTTCATTCAGAGCTAGGAAGTGTTGCTAGGAAATAAAAAACTGAAAAAGATAGAAATTGACTTATAGATTTCAATCCAGCAAAGACCTCTTGTTCCTGAAAAGATTAAGTACATGTTGAACTCAAAGCAGAACATCATCACTGATAATCCTAAGCTCTATGTCATGGTCTTTAATGTTCATTTCTTTTACTTTGATAGCATCTTTTTTCCTGCACAGTTACAGAACAAATGTTTTCATACCTCATGGAGATTTAAACAAATATTTCTCTGTTTGGGGGGGTGGGGTTGAGAGTTTAAAAAGAGAAAAAATATAGACAAAAATATGAAAAAAAATTATCTTCACTAAAAGCCAAATTTGATAAAAATCAACATTTGCCAAAAAATAAAATACACAGCACTTCATTTTAAAATTATGTTTTTCATGAAAACTTTTTTGACAAGTAGTTATCATTAGATACTTTTGAGACAAAGAGTTCCCCTGGAGTTCTCATGTTACAAAAATTTGATGTCACATTTCTTCCTTTATTCAGTCCCTGCTAAGTACATACACTCTTCTCCTGGCCCACAGATTCCCACTGTGTTCTGTTCCACATTTCCCCCCTCATCTTGTTTTGGGTGCTGATTTTTATTATTTTCCTCAAACACCATTATTCTGAAGCACTACTTCTTCTGCTCTGTAATGCAAGCAACGAGTAAATGCTTTACCCAAAGGCCAGGTGATAAGCCACCCCATTGGACTAATGCCCAGTCAAGGTAGTTTGCCTTTCACCAGCCCCAGCTGAGCCCTGTACTACCTGAGCCTTCACAGACTGCCTTCAAAGAATTGTCCTGGACAGAAGTTTTAGAAACATGAGCATCTGAGGTACAGAAAACTGAATGACCCTGTTGATAATACCTATGAAGTACGAAAAATCATACCAGTTGAATGAGCTATCCACCTTGTATTACAACTCCTGTCTACCGACACCATTTTGACCATGCTGATCTTGTTGACAAAAAACAGCACTATTTTGACAAAACACTTCTCAAAGAGGTTAGTGCTGTGCACAGCAAGCAGTCTCGGAAATGGTAGTTTGTAAGACAGAAGACATAGGATGAAAGCCCACCATCACAGGTCTCCTCAGCCAAGACATCACCTCCCACCTGACACAAGCCCTCTCCAAATAGGGTTTCTCACTTCATCCGCTCAGAGTGCCACAGGAATCAGTTGTACTGCTGAGAAGACATCAAGCAAGGAACTTCTGAAATGTCACAACAAGGAAAGGAAAGAGCACTCTTTCCTTCAGCTACACCTGAGATAGGTAAATAGTATATCCTCTGAGATTCAAGCCTTCCAGAGCACAAGCAGAATTGAAAAGCTGAAGAGGTTCATCCAGTGCTGGGAGTAAGGAAGAGGTAACAAAAAAACCCACCCCAAGCTGAGCCATGCTGGGTCAGCCCAAAACATGAGGTGGAACTCATGGCCTGATTTCTCCCAAGATGGAAGTGCAGAAGCTGAATGTTAGATTACATCCATTTTCCTCCAAATTTCTCTCCTCCTCTAGACTATCCAGAGTTTGGTACATCTTTTAGCTTCTACTAACATCCCTACTTGTACTTCTCTGAAACAAAGTGACGTCATGTTTTTGTACTTAATAGGAGAAATTCTAATGTGGTCATCCTAAATCATCATACAAATCATCAGGCAAAGTGTCATAACACTGGAAGTGCAGCAAGCCTTCTGTCATCTTGTTCATCCCTTACCTTTCCAGTAAAGCTGAATGGCATATTTTCTCACCTTTATTTGTCTTGTACTCACAAGTAACTTAGCTGGGAATACTATCTTCAATTCTATAAAGGCACTGATAATTTTCTTGTGAGTGTCTGGTGCAAAGAGACTTCAGACTCAGAAATTCCTGTTGCATTAGCAATTCATTTGGCTGGACAGTGTAGCTCAAATTGGGAGACACTCGTGCAAACCCTATCTACATAAATCTTCTTCAGGATATTAGATGTAATGACCAATTCTACACTGAGCAAAATGAAGAGGTGCATGTTAAAAGGAAAAGAAGCATCTCCTCTCCTCCCTAGTGGAAATGGTAGGAGAATAGAAAGGAGAATCCTTCAGTTCCAGATATGAAGCACCAGCAAGGTTCTATACTTTGAAATATGACAGGGTGGGATTTTTATGGGGTTGCCTTAATAAAGTTTAAGAATGCACTGTGGGAGACGATGAATTTCAAAAATGTGACTTAACATTCCTGTACAGGGTTGATTCCTGATTGGGCAATAAAGAAAAGAAAATGACTGCACACAGAGAAAGCCTACATGATGTCCACTTGGTATATTTCAGAGCTCTAAAAGCATCTTCTTACTGCCCCTCTCTAGTTTCTCTCTGGCAGGTTTCCAGCCCACACCTCTAGTACTGACAAACTGTTTCTTTTTTTTTTTGTAGGTGTTTTAAATTTTCAACAATCATAACTTTGAAATTATCTTCAGACACTGTATGTGGGCTGTGAGTGAGAATAATCTAGGGAAAAGTGGTAATAGCAATTAACAGTAAGGGAGGTTCTTAGAAAAATGTCATTCTTTTCAAGCAGAGTTGTAACACTATTTTTTGTCAACACAATTTTCCTTTTCATAGGTAACACATAAATAAGAATACATTTTAGGATCATCCATATTGACAAATTAGCAGACCTCTAGAAACTATTTTTTTTGTGTTCCTTATTTGGCTAGACATTTAAACTTTGATTCCTACTTCATCTCTGTAAGTTTCCTTACGGGAATATAAACCTGTGGGTTATGTTTCCTGGAAGACCTAAAAGTTACTGTTTGCAATATGAATTTCTGGTCTTGAACAAATATATATGCACATATGTGTACATACGCACTTCCTTTAACGGCATGAGTATATGAAATTTGCATAATGAATTGGTGTATTGGTCACAACTACACAGACTTGAACCCAGAAATTCTCATTTTAAGATTGCTTTCTATTGATTATATCTTGGCCTGGAGCCTCTCATGCTGGGGATTTCCTTCAGGTTGAATGGGTTTGGAAAGTTTAAATGTTTCATATGCTTCTGAGAAAGAGGTAAAGGAAAAAAGTAAGTGCTTCAACCAATTTAAAAAAAAAAACCAACCAACCAAACGAAAATCTCTCTATAACTCATCTTTAACCAGAGAGCATTATCTTCTTACGCTTTGAAGAAAAGATGCACAATCTTGCCAGGGAGTTAACTGTTTTTGACAAGAATATGCTCTTTATTGCCGCCATACCTTCGAAAACTTAGCAGTTCCCACTTGTTCAGAAGAGGCGTCCCCTGCAGTGGGTGTAGCCGTTTACCTTATGCGTGCCCCAATCTTTACACCTCCCTCATGATCACAGTTCCATGCTTGCAGAGCCACAGTGGAGCCACGTCCAACACTGAGACAACAGCAGGGAACTTGTTACTGCTTAGGATGACTGCCCTGACAGCATGCGGGCCTCCACTCATCTAAGCAAGGAACAGAAGACAATACCTGGACTCATGCAAAAGTGCCGAAAAGAACAAATTGGGATAAATGGCTGGGAAACCATGATCGGCAGGAGTGAGCAAGAAGCTGAACGAGAAAAATAAACTACAGTTTGGTCTGATTAGGGACAGAAAAGCCAACTCCTAGTCCCTGTGGATTGAAAAGCCTTTCTGAGCCCTTTGCAAAACTATGATTAAAGAATTCAGGGTATCTATATGTAAAACAGAAACAGGACCAAATTAAAATGGCTGTCATTATATCTGCCATTCTGTGTTGATAATTAGCTTGTATACTTTGATGTCTTTATTGTGAATATACATTTACACATCTCTAAACACCTCTGATTAGGTAAAAATGAATCCAAAGCTGAAATTTTGGTGCAATGGAAAGTTATTGTAGCTTTGCCTTGAACTTCAGCTGACTGAGGACTCCATAGAATCTTGATGAGTAGCACATCACATATTAACCCCTTCTTCATGGGTTTTGTGCTACAAGGTGTCATTATTATTCCATTAGGCTTCAAGTAATGAGACAGAATTTACTGTATTTACAGAATTTATAGCAGCACAAAAAAAGTCTGTCTTGTTAAACAATTATCAGGAATCAAGCAGTTTCTGAGAAAACGGGGGTACCTAATTCAGTTTCTAAAAACATCATAAATCATAAAGAGGAGATGAAGGAACAGCACCCTGGCACAAAAAAAAATCACTTACAGTTGGTGCCTTTAAAGAAAACAAAATCTTCTCATTAGGCATGTTATTATCAATCAGAAAAAAATGCAAACAAACAAACAAACCCCCATCAAAACCACATCCTCCCAAAACTCCAATTGCAACAATCTTGCATTACAAATAGCAATATTTTTGGTGTTTACATGCTGCATGATTGAAAATATGAAGCAAGAGTCTTGCAGCACAGCAAAAAACAACTTGCAGCACTATAAATGCAAATGTAGAGGTAAAAAAAATTATGCTTTTACTGGAACTACTAGCCCTTCAAGCCCTTGAGCAGATTGCAGAGAAAAAAAAAACAAATAGAGACTAGCTATTTTTTTTTAGAGGTCATCAGCTGAAAAAGACCAAAAATCATTAGGTGTTGTACACGTTAACGGCTTGTCTTTGGTCTGCAGCTGCTGAAGTACTGGGGATTCTGTATTGCTTCATTTCATGCTGTAAAAACAGCAAGAATTTAAACCATCTAGGTATGTCTACTTGAACCAAAACAGGTAACACCAAAGATTGGAGAACGTAATTTTAACAGAAATACACTGGAAAAACATATTTTTCCCTTGAGATTCCAGGTCACCCTGAATTCACTTCAGTATTTAGGCAGGTAAATGAGGATGTCTCAGCCATCTTCAGTGGTATTTAGTTCTGTATCACTCAGTGTGGGTCCCTAAAGAGCAGCAGGCTGAAGTCTGAAAGGAGAAACAAAGTTTGTTTCCAAGTAATAATTTTATCCAGAACTGGAGGGAGAGAATTCCATCAGCAGCACAGCGTTTCTTCCTGCTGCAGGTGGAGTCTCCACTGAGTCCAGTGCCACACAGACCAACCAAGTCAACAGCGTGTTTATTTTTCACTGCAGACCTGCCTTTGAAAATCCCACCTGTATCTTGCAGCTCTACTTAACACAAAGTACTGAGAGCAGAAAAAGGATGACAACACACACATGGTTCTTAGGGTGGGGCTGTTACCATCAAGGTACTTGAGAACTACACAGGTGTCAGAGAGGGAGTGACTCAACTGCACCAAGTCACATTGTGGCAGGGCAGGGAGAAGAAGTCACCAAAACCAAAGAAAACAAAGCGATGTCTGGAGTGGATCACTTGACAAATCTCCCCAGAAGCTGCACTATTAATGAAATCGTGTTTCTAGCAGTCTTTGCATATTTTATGCGTAATAAGAGATCTGCTCACTTTCTTGCAATACTGGCAATTATTTTAGCTCCTGACTCCAGTTGCACAGGATGCACTAATACTCAGATTATTCTCTGTATCCATTAGCACAGGACACACTAGTTTTCCCATGCCTGACTCTGCTTGGAAGAGAGCGGAGTGGGAAGCAGATCTTCAACTTTGCATCTTCTCTTCATTTCTGTGTGATGTGACGAACTGCTGGTAAATTTTGCCTTTGGCCAGGGGCAACACAGGGCTAAATAGGACAAAGAATCATAAGGAGTGCCTTTGTTGGGCTTCATGCCTATACCATACAGGAAATAGCAAGGTAGCCATTGCAGAAATGGTGAAAGACCAAGAGCACTCAAATCTTCCTAGAATCGATGTGATTTGATTCAAGTCTAGCAGGAAATGGCTCTTAAAGCACATAGTTAATGTAGTAGTTTTAGAATGCCATTAGAGTTCTAATATATTATTAATTAGATGAAATAGGGAAAAAAGACACAGCAGATACCAATTACTATAGCACAGGCTGTAAATAGTCTGACTTTTCAATTTTTCGAGTCTTCTAGATGTAACTATATTAATGCTTTATTTAATAAATAGTAATTTCCTCTCAAAGTGAACAGCCTTATCAAGCACATTTCATGCATACGCACAGGTGATGTTAAATGTCCTCTGGACATAAACAGAATTCATTCAGTTTTCATTTCGAGATCTGTCTCATTTTAATAAATGTACATAAACTGTATTTAAAGAGTATATATATACAGGTCTAGCAGAAAGCTGTTTTCAACTACCACTCTGCTCTAAGAATCCTCAATTTCTATAAGAAGTAAAATAATATTGAAGATGGTACTGGGCTGTTAATTATATTAGACCAAACACATTCCTATTGAAGTCAACTGTTATGCTACAGATTTCTCTGGGATAGAGTGGGAGTTCCACAAAGATTGTTCCAATATTTTTAATGCACCTCAGATAACATGAACTTCTGAGAGATTTTTGGCAAAAGAGGTTTGGCAACAAGATGAACAGCATATAATTCTTTGGGGTTCTCAGCAGAAAAAGTACAAGACTAAATCCTGCGAGAGAAGGCACAAGAAAGGACTGGCTGATGAGTATTTCTACAGGAATAGCTTCCATTAATCCCCTTTTGAGAAGGCAGGGGGTTATCTGCTTTTTAGGGAAAGAGATTATAAGTGCCACTAACTTGTCTTCTTTTCCTAGTGAGTTTAGACCTCCTGTTCAGTAGGAATATGCTGAGGTGAAACATGAGAGAATAGAAAAGAACTCCAGTTGAGCCAAATACACCCTATTATGCAGCTTCCAGCATTTCAAGATAACTATGCTCACTTGGACAGCATCATATTCCTAATTTTAATATTCTGTATAGGCTAGTCTGATGTGATGGAAAGAGATTGCTGAAAAGAAGATGTTGTTTAAAAAGTTGAAGCTGCTGCTTTACAGAAGCTTTACTGAAAAACCACTTTTAATTATAGCCATACAAATATTTCTATAAATATATTCATTATGCTTATGCTATATAAGCCATAGTAATATAACATTTTAAGTTCAAATTTATATTATTGTTCTAAGACTTAAAATCTGAAGATTGTATTCCACACCACTGTGATTCATTGTAAGTGCTGAATATTAGCAGAAGAACAGTTAGCCTCTGTGTGCATATTACCCACACTTTACGTAGTACCATGAACAATGACGTTTATTGGACCTCAGCCTGTACAGGATCCAAGATTCAACAGGTTTTGTAGTTCTGAGATTATCTCTGCAATTAAATTCCTCTCCACTAAGCATTTGTGACCAACATCCCTATCATGGACACAAACAGTACACACATATACTTGGATGTTTAAAAGCCGTTTTCATGTTTCTCCAAGTAGAAGGAACATCTTCAGGAAGAAAAGAGTTTTTAGGATCCTTAAATTCAAGAAATTATGACCTGAATCCAAACCTTGTAGCACAGCACTTTACTGAGGCAAGTAAAATGTCCATAGATAAATTTGTATTATGTGTAGCAGCCAGTCCAACCTGCAGAGATATTGCATACCGGCAAAATAATACTTGGGGGTATACTAATACTGTAGTTGCTACCTCTATCAGGGATTAAAAAAAAAAGGGGGCAACTGGGTGATGGATGAGTGAGAACAAACTTTGAAGGTTATTATTCTGACAAAGCATCATCCCAGAAACAGCCCATCCCCTCTGGCCACAGCTCAGGTGTTTGCTTTGAAACTCTGACAACAAGCAGAGCCAGTGACTACTGCTGTTACTCTGCTAGGGGAAAGCACTGTCAGGGAACAGGGGACCTGAGAGTGGGGCCACAGCAGCGCTGGCAAACTTGGATGTGCAATAGGAGTGGAGCAGAAATTCTGTACGTCACACGAAGGCAGAGCTAGAGGGCACAGAGTATGAGGCTGATTTGCTGATTTCCTAATTTAAAAAATCAGGAAAGGAGATATGGTCAGAGACAAGGCTGAAGAAAATCCCAGTAAAGCTCCTTGGCCAGCACTCCCAAAGGTAGCTCAACAGAAAAGTCTTGACTAGCCCATCTGCCTGGAGAGGCTACACAGAAAATGATTGTGTCTTTTCTCACATATAAAACTTGGGACGCAAATACTGCAAATAAAAGGAACCACAATGTGGAAAGAAAGCTCAGGCCACTAGAGAATTGGAGCACACACCTCGTGGATCAGCACCTGTTTATAGGGTAAGACTGTGTTAAAGTGCATGTCTGCCTTTTTGCCGCAGTATTCACAATCTTTTGCATGGCCTTGGGTCATCTGCTTAGCAGGAGTTAAATAAACCTTTAAACCTGTACACGTTTTCTTGGAGACCCTACAGATACACATCTATAAAAGAGGTGAGGCAGGGTGAAAAATTGGTGTAACAAAGAGATTTTTATTTTGTATACAGTCTTGCTTTTGATACCAGTAGGGAAGAATATAAAAAGGCATCTGAAACTCCCATCAAATTCTAACGGGAATTGAACATTCAAATCATTGCACAGATTTGAAAACACTAGTCAGATTCTCAACTTCACACATCCTGTCACAGTTATCTACCATATTAAATTGGTGTGGATAAAACACATACAAAAAAAGAGTTTTTCCCTTTCATGCTGGGTCCATTAATTCATTTTTTAAAACTGACCCCCTTCTATTTCATACCATTTAATTTTCATTCATTCATAAAAAATATTCATTTTAGTCATAAAAAATTCATTCTTTGTCAAAAGTAAAATGTTCCGTCATCTCTGCCCAGTAACTATTCCAGGTGTCATTTGGATTGTATTTTCCACCTTTCTAACACATAAATACCAAAGTAAAGTGAGAGCACAGAGACATGAAGAAGGATATAGAATATCCAAGAAGTTTTGATCACCTGACAAATAGCTAAGGTCTTATACAATTTTGGGAGATCTACAAAAATATTCTGATAATTCTTACATTGACTTTTTAGCTGGTTTCTTTGTTGGTGGTGGTTTGGGTTGGGGGATTTTTTGAGCATGTTTTTTGTTTGGGTTTTTTGGTGGTTTTTGTTTTTTTTTTTTTAAGATTACCAAAGAATTACAATTAATGATTAATTACAAATAAAGGTTAATAAGATTGCATGCTATGCTGTGAACAGAGATACGAAACAATGGGCATCCTAGAAGGGGATAAAAAACGCTCATGAAAGCCAAAAAACCAGAAAAACTCTCTAAGGACACGACACTCATAAAGGGAAGCCTTGCTTATCAGCAGGGATGCACTGTCCTATCAGTTGTAAAGAAGGTGTCGTGGTTTGACACTGG